>PITA01001989.1:0-175260 GCA_004023965.1 Spilogale gracilis
TCCATCCATCCATCCATCCATCCATCCATCCATCCATTCTCCTTTATGCCTGTGATGTTCACCAGGCAAGGCACAGCCCCTGGCTTCCTCAGTGGGCAGCATGTGTCTCTTTTAGTCATTCAACCAGAAAGGACCTGATTTTTTAGCAGCTTGAACCAGAACATTCCAATGAAGATATGTCTTTCCAAGATAGAAAATTCATAGACCAAGGAGGATGGCCGAAAGAGGAAAGAGCAGGAGGGGGTCACCGGGCCTCCCTGCCCTCACAGGAAGCCTCACAATCCAAGGTGGAGATGAACGGCCTGCCAGTAGGAACTTCTCAGCTGTACACAGAACAACTACTACCCTGACACCATTCTGTGTGAGGAGCCCAAAAGCGGCCCCTACACACACACACACACACGCACACACACACACGTGCATGCACAGTGTGACAATATCAGGATCCTGAATCCCTAAACTAGAGAGAAGAATACTGATCACAATGTCAGTGTCCATCAGCATGGGCCCGAGAGCCACCCTGTCCTCTACTACATGAACGGTTTGGGATATAAACCATGGACCTTTCTATGAGTCTCTGAGCACCAAGAGTTAGTCTCCTGAAGGAAGAGGAGGACACTGCAAGCTCCTCCTGTGAGTGTGTGCATCGTTCCCTTCAACAAAACCTTGAGCCCAGTCTGCACGTCTGTGCTATGCCACTGTCCATTCACCTTCACAAGCCTGCAGTTCGGGCTTCCGTCCCCTCTGTGGGTAGGATGCTACCTAAAGATCTTGTATACAAATGACCCGATGGGCAGCCCGAGACGAGGGGCTCTGCTCCAGTAAGCACCTTCCACAGTTATGCGAGTGTCCTCAGTTTCGGCTGAGCTCTCTCAGGCTGGGCGTTTGCTGACCAGACTCTCCCCATCTTGGATGAGTGGAAGGTTTTCTGAGGAACAATATGTATCTACTTGTGGCCGAGAGTGTTTGTTTCTAATTAGAACTGACACCACATAATTGTTTGTGGCAGAAGACATGGACTTTCTCTCCCTCATATGCACAGATGAGAGTGTCTGTAGCTTTTAGGGCCTTGTCCCAGCCCCTCCCTGTGTCTGTCATGCTCTGGGGGAAGGTCAGGGTCGGGAAAATGAAGAGCTCAGGCGGGTTTGCCGCTTGAGTCCCTCTCATAGCCCTCGAATGCATTGTCTGAAGAAACAGATGAAGTTCTGATCGTGTATTTTGCACATACCTAATTCCCAGGGCTATTCTACATCCTTTTTTGGTTTTGTAACGATGCGCATGGCCATTAATTCCTTGTCTCTTCGCGTCCAGGGAAATAACTGGGATGATTTACCCCCAGGTCATTTTCCTTTAGGTAATCGAATGATAATGGTTAACTCCAAGCCTGTACGCACTGTAATTGCTCATAATGGAAAGCAAACACTGTCACTCTTCTAACACAACGTTTAAAGAAGGGACCTGAAGAATCTACCACGACGCACCTAGCGAGGATGGAAAACAATACTGGCTGCTCCTGTCTCTCTCCAGACACCTGGCCCTCAACACTTCTCAAATGTGTAGACGAAGCAGGGCCAAACTCTGGCTAATAGTTTTAAATGCAACTTAGTTAAGCCCAGACTACAAACCAATTTATGATGTCACTTTGACTATGTGTTTAAAAAGAAAATTAGGGCACCTGGGTGGCTCAGTCATTAAACGTCTGCCTTCAGTTTGGGTCATGATCCAAGGGTCCTGGAATCAAGCCCCGCATTGGGCTCCCTGCTCACTGGGGAGCCTGCTTCTCCCTCTGCCCTCCCCACCCCAATCCACCCATATGCACACTCTCAAATAAGTAAAATCTTAAAAAGGAAAAGAAAAGAAAAAGAGAATTGAATTGTTTAGAACCAGGGTGTTCCAAAACTCGTTCTTGACGTCATTTATATCCTTGATTCTCAGAATTGGAAATAAAATATGGTGTTGAATTTAACCAGTACTCTCCCAGGAAGGCCTGCACTGAAACCATTATGATAGGATAGATGGCAGCTCTATTTAAAAAGCTTTCTAGTTGCACTTGGGTGGCTCAGTCATTAAGCACCTGCCTTCATCTCAGGTCATGATCCCGGAGTCCCCGCATCGCATCCCACATAGGGCTCCCTCCTCGGCGGGAGGCCTGCTTCTCCCTCTTTCATGCCCCCTGCTTGTGTTCCCTCTCTGGCTGTGTTTCTAAATGAATGAATGAATGAATGAATGAATGAAGCTTTCTAGAAAAAGAGTCTACAGGGCAGCCGTCTAAATCCTTTGACATTGAGTTCAGGAATCTCTCATTCTGCCTGATCTAAATTCTTCCCAGTTGAACGTAATCCCATTAGCTCATGTACATTAGGCCTTCTACACAGAAAGAAATGCTGCCTCTCTGTAACTCTTCTTCTTCAGAACCTGGAATCCTCTTCCTAAGCCTCCTCTTCACCCAGTCCAATAATTCTGGTGTTTTCAGAGTGTCGCACTGCCTGCACCTGCCCACCACCTCGCCACACACAGATTTTGTGGCTTCCCTGGTTAATCCCACGGTAACGACATCACAGAGCTGACCATCTACCTAATTAGAAAACCTGACACCTAACCTCCTGAGAAATCTGACACAGGGTGAACTCAAGCAGCTCAATTTTCATTTTTAAATCCATTTAGCAAATATTTATTCAGCCCGCTAAGTAGACGAAATGTGCTCAATCTAATGGGAGTCAGGAAGGGTAAGATAAGGTTCCTATCTTCAAGGGCAGTAAATCTTTAGTCTGTGAAGAGCTAAATAAGAGAGCATAGCATGAGCAGGGGGCAGACAAGGAGAGGCCCTTCCTTACTCTCTGAGGAAGTATTGGCTCCTGCACACTCTGGGGACTCTCAGGGATTGGACTTTACCAGAGAGGACGAGCATGGGATTTGGGCTTGAGAAGACTTGGCCCTTCTGTGCCCACTGTAAATGGGCGCATGTTGTGGTGTCTGCCATATTTTGATTTGCAAGTGTCTGGAAAACCAAATGCAATCACATGTTAGGCCTGAATATTCAGAGCAGAGAGACAATAAGAGTAATAAACCTACTCTAGAAGTTCTCAGGCCTCATTTCTTAGTATGGTCTGATAGAGAAGGATCCAGAAGACCACATCTCGTTATCCAAAGCCTTTTAGGAACTGTGACTCTAACCTGTCAGCTCTTCAAATGAGGTTTGGGTTAAGATACACTGTACTCTCTGCTGCAAAAATCTGGGGGGCTTATGGATTGTAGAGGGGGGCCCAGTCTCTGAAGCAATGAGAACAGGCTAGGGACACCTGTACTATTGTGCATTCCTTGATGTTACCCCTCTTCAGAGGAGCTGCAATCAGGCCAAAGCCAACAGAAGTAGAAATAAGGGTGAGGTGAGGACACATTTGCATGGGAAATAAATTGACTCTCTCTGACCCCAAACGCTGATCTGAATAGCACCTACTGTCCAAAGGGTGAGGGCCAGGGAAGGACTGTGGGTAGAGCAGCATAGCTTTGGATCCTGAGACAGTTTAGCCCCTGTCCAGGATGAAGAGAGGATTCTTGCACGATAATTATAATCACATTGCTTCTGATATTTTTTCTTGGGCTCAGAAACAAGTCATATAGCAGGGACCGATCAGTGCCTAAAAATTTGTTGTTTTCTTTTCAAGTGTGGAGCGTTTTAAGGAAAAAAGAAAAACCTCACCATAAACCTAATAATAGGAACCTATTAAAAAGATCATTTTTCCTACTACTTCTGGTTTCTGTTTTGTTTTGTTTTGTTTCCTTTTGTTTTCTTTTGTTTTCTCTTCTCTTCTCTCCTCTCCTCTCCTCTCCTCTCCCCTCCCCTCCCCTTTTCTTTTCTTTTCTTTTCTTTTCTTTTCTTTTCTTTTTTCTTTTCCCCCCAAACTTCCTGAGGTATAATTGACAAATAAAATTGTAGGGGAAAATGTACAAGGTAATGATTTGGTATACATATACACTATGAAGGGATCTCCCAGCTCCTTAGTTACCCCATATATCACTTCACATCGTTGCTTTTTTTTTTTTTTTTTGATGAGAGCATTTAAATTCTACTCTTAGCAAATTTCAGTTTTACAATATCGTGTCATCAGCTACAGTCACTGTATTATATATTAGATCCTCAGACCTTACTCATCTTGTAGCAGAAATTTTGTTGTTCCTTTTTGTTTTTTGGTTTTTTAGGAAAGGAATGAGAAGGGGAGGTGGAGAGGCAGAGAGAGAATCATAAGCAGTCTTCCCAGGAGCAAAGAGCCCAAGGTGGAGCTGAATCTCACAACCATGAGATCAAGTGCCAGAGAGTTAACCCATTGAGCCCCTGGTGGCTGAAATTTTGTTCCCTTTTACCAATCTCCCTGCTTCACTCACCCGCCAGCCCCTGGCGACCACTTTTCTCTTTCTGTTCCTATGCGTTCCGCTTCTGTCTTAGATTCTACATATAGATGATACCATGCAGAATTTGTCTTTCTCTGGCTTATTTCACCTAGCATAATGTCCTCCAGATTCATTAGTGTGGTTGCAAATGACAAAATTTCATTCTATTTTGAGGCTGAATACTATCCCATTGTATATATAATATTTTGCACATCTTCTTTATCCATTCATTCGTCTGTGGACACTTAGGCTTCTTTCCATACCTTGGCTTTTGTGAATAAAGCTGTGAACATAGGCATGCAGCTATCTCCTTGAGAGACGATTCATTTTCTTTGAATATATACCCAGAAGTGGGATTGCCAGGTATCTGGTAGTTCTAGTTTAAATATACGTATTTTTTTAACTACTTGAGTAGCCTCCATACTGTTTCCCATAGTGGCTGCACCAATTTACATTCCCACCAACAGTGCACGAGGATTCCATTTTCTGTACAACCTTGTCAATACTTGTCATGTCTTGTCTTTTTCATAATCGCCATTCTGACAGGTGTGAGATGATATTTCATTATAGGTTTGATTTGTATTTCCCTAATGATTAATGATATTGAGCACCCATTTTCATATACCTGTTAGCCATTTCATGTTTTTTTTTTAAATGTCTTTTAGGTCCTTTACCCAATTTTTAATTGTTTTTTGCTTTTCTACTATTGAGTTGTAGTGTCCCTTGTCTATTTTGGAAATTAAACCCTTCCAGGGTATGGGGCTTGCAAACATTTTCTCCCATTTTGTCGGTTACTTTTTCATTTTGTTGAAGGTTTTCTTCGGCGTGCAGAAACCTTTAAGTTTGATGTCGTCCCATTTGTTCATTTTTTGCTTGTGTTGCCTTTGTGGTTTTCATGGTCTTAATTTGATTTTATTTTTCCACTTCCCCCAAATAACTTAGTTCACTAATTTCTGAATTTGTGTTTTCTATTTCTATAATTTCTGCTAATATCTTTTACATCTTCTTGTTTTCTCATCTTTTTCTTACTCTCATAAATATGATGCTTAATTTATTCTTATTCATTGCTTAATAGATCTACCCATTTGTAAACTTCCATATGTTGTATTTTAACATTTTTAGTCCATATTAGTTAAGGTTTCAAAATTTTTCCAATAGTTTGTAAATTTTTCAACTTTCTATCCAAAGTTTATTTAGCAGAAGTTTATTTTTTGTTTTGCTTTATTTTGTTCAGATTTCCAAGTGACTGGGTCATTTTGCTTTCATTTTCATGTGAAGTTCCACTCTTACTGCATTGTGGCCACTCAGAATCTACAGTGTTCATAATTCCTTCTTTTTTTAGGGATTAAAAAATATTTTGATAGCCTATGATTGGTTCCAGGGTTTTGTAACAATTCTCTGATAGCTGCCATGTAAAATTAAATATATATTTATTCAATTTACTTATTTTATGATATTCTGATCTTTTATCTCCTTGCCTTATTTATTTATTTATTTATTTTTAAAAGATTTTATTTATTTGACGGAGAGAAACACAGCCAGAGAGGGAACACAAGCAAGGGGAGTGAAAGAGAGGGAAGCAGGCTTCCTGCCGAGCAGGGAGCCTGATGTGGGACTCGATCCCGGTCTCCGGGATCATGACCTGAGCCGAAGGCAGTCGCCCAACCAACTGAGCCACCCAGGTGCCCCTCTCCTTGCCTTTTTTAAAAAAATTCTTCATCTGTCAAAGACTGAGTGAGTTGTAATTCTCATGGAATTTTAGTTTTGTTCACAAATGGACAAAACTAAATTCGTCCATTTCTTTATTCCTAAATTCTTGATTTATTGACATCCTACTAGAATTGTCACCTACACATTGGATAATTTCTTGAAGGATTTTAACTTTTAATAGTGAAAAGGATGCTCTTTCTCATTTAATGTTTCTTGTTTTTAGTTCAAATTTACTTTCAATTATTATTGCCACCTCTGCACTCTTTTTATTTGTGGCTGTTTGGTACATATTAGCTTTTATCTACTTTTTCCTTTAACATTTATCTGTCCTCTTGATTCCCTTTATGACAAGTTTATAGTTGGATTTTTTAAAACCAATTCTTGGAGTCTTCATTTTTAAAGGGGATTTTGAACCTTGTTCACACATTGATTTTTCGTTTCAGTCAAAAATGTGTGGACCAAGTTCTGTCATTTTATACATTTCATGTTTACGTGCCTGTTTGCCTAATTTTGTCTTTTTTTTAAACTCTAAATTTATTTTATTTTTTCAGTGTTCCAAGATTCATTGCCCATGCCCTACTCCCAGTGCTCCATGTAATAGGTGCCCTCAATACCCACCACCAGGCTCTCCCATCCCCCACCCCCGCCCTCCAAGTCCCTCAGTTTGTTTCTGTGTCCAAAGTTGCTCATGTTTCTTTTCTCTCCCCGAATTACCCTACTTCCCATTTCCTTTCCTTCTCCTACTGTCCTCTATATTACCCCTTATGCACCACAAGTAAGTGAAACCATGTGATACTTGACTTTTTCTACTTCGCTTATTTCACTCAGCATAATCTTTTCCAATCCAGTCCATGTTGCTATAAAAGTTGGATATTCATCCTTTCTGATGGAGGTGTAATATTCCATTGTATATATGTACCACATCTTCTTTATCCATTCATCTTTTGAAGGGAACCTTGGCTCTTTCCACAGTTTGGCGATTGTGGCCATTGTTGCAATGAACATTGGGGTACATATGGTCCTTCTCTTCACTACATCTGTATCTTTGGGGTAAATGCCCAGTAGTGCAATTGCAGAGTCATAGAGTAGTTCTATTTTTAATTTTTTAAGGAATCTCCACACTGTTTTCCAAAATGGCTGCACCAACTTACATTCCCACCAACAGTGTAAGAGAGTTCCCCTTTCTCCACAGCCTCTCCAACACTTGTTGTTTCCTGACTTGTTAATTTTGGCCATTCTGACTGGTGTAAGGTGGTATCTCAGTGTGGTTTTGATTTGAATTTCCCTGATAGCTAATGACGCTGAGCATTTTTTCATGTGTCTGTTAGCCATTTGTATATCTTCTATGGAGAAGTGTCTCTTGCCCATTTTTTGATGTGTTCATCTTCTTTTTAGATGTTGAGTTTGAGTAGTTCTTCATAGATCTTGGATACCAGCCCTTTGTCTGTAGTGTCATTTGCAAATATCCTCTCCCATTCTGTGGGTTGCCTCTTTGTTTTGTTGACTGTTTCCTTTGCTGTACAGAAGCTTTTTATTTTGATGAAGTCCCAAAAGTTCATTTTGTCTTTTTTGCTTTTATTCTTTCTGGTGATGAGGAAGGTACATTTCTGGAAAATGTGTGGACCAAGTTCTTTCATTTTATAGATTTCACGTTCATGTACCTATTTGCCTAATTTTGTCTTTTTTGCTTTTATTCTTTCCAGTGATGAGGAAGGTACATTTGTGGAAGGTAGAAAAGCCTTATTCACTCTAATGACACAAGTGAAGAATCATTATTTTCATTCCTCCTTCTTGTATGATGAGAAATTAACCTTCTAGTTAATCCTTGTCTGGTAGAGAAGTCCAGACTCTGGTTATTACTGCTTCGTAATTTTTAATCACTAAATTGTTAATTGTCACAGGAAGATTTTCTTTCAGAAATTATTTTTTTTATTAAAGATTTTATTTCTCTGTCTGACAGAGAGAAACACAGCTAGGGAGAGAACACAAGCAGTGGGAGTGAGAGAGGGAGAAGCAGGCTTCCTGCGGAGCAGGGGCCCAATGCGGGGCTCGATCCAGGGACTCCGGGATCATGACCTGAGCCGAAAGCAGATGCTTAGCGACTGAGCCACCCAGGCGCCCCGTTTCAAAAATTATTTTTAACATTCGTGTGTGGTTTTATTTACAGCTGTGATTTGAATGTAATCCTATGGGTTTAGCTTCTTTCGTTGCTTACCACGGTCCTTTCGCACCTGGACATTCCCAGGCTTCAGGTTTTGACTTTGATTCATCTCTCTTCTAACTGGAATAGATTTGCATAAATTTTCAGAACTAGTACATGGATGGTATATTTTCGGAGACCTTGCATATCTAAGCAACGACTTACTGTTGCCTTAAAATCTGAAAGCCATCTGGCTGTGTACAGACTTCTTGAGAAACCAACTTTTTCCTTCAGAAAAAAATTTTGACTTCATTTTTTACTCGAGTTTACAAGTTGAGAAAGAAAAGTTTGAGCAAGGGAGACCTGCCTCTATTAAATGTAAAATATTTTAAATCTATGCCAACATCCAAAGATTAGTAAAATTAGACAAAGGGAAACACATCATCCAGACATAGCATAATGAAGTGTTTTTTTTTTTTTCACTCATACTTCAGAACTCTTTCCCTTTTTACAGAAATAAAATGTTAAGAGTTAGTGATATTCCCAATCTCATGTTTGATGAGAATATTTCACTTCAGTCTTGACATTTTAAAAATCTTGGTCTGTCTGTAGTTATGTGTCTCTTTACACTTAATATTTTTTTCTGGAACACAGATATTTTCCTGTTGGCTGGTTTTTCTTGGTTCAAGAAAGTATTTACAGAACCTTTTTTTTTTTTTCCTGTCTTAAGATCCCACAAATTGTAATATACATCATTGATTTATAGTTGTATAGATACAGATGTACATGGGTGTTTATATGTGTGTGTAGATACATACTTCAACAAAAAGCTAGCTTTGTGCTTTCTCATCTATTAAAAGGTCTAGATGGGAGAAGGGTGCTGTTCTAGCATCGTAGAGATGTGGTATTTACATATCTATTTTTCTTTGTTTTGTTTTCCTTTTGGTTTCTTGTGACTAGTGGATTTGTTCGATATGGGATTATCAATTTGATATTTTTTACTTGTTGTTGTGCTCCTATAAATTATCTGTAACTTCTCCTCAGTATCAGTGTGCTTCTCTACACATTGTCCATTCCATGGTGTCGGTGCCTTAAATGCACATTTTCATTTACTCAGGTATTTGTGTTCATTTTCTTAGAGGAATTTCTTCTCTGTCAGTTGGCTTTTAAAACCTTGGCCGGATCCCTGCCTCCTCTAATTTTATAATCTCTTATTTTACAAAATCCATGACCTTGTCAAGGACATCAAGGGCATTGTGTATATTAATTTATTTAATCTTCACATCACATGTTGTGCTGTTATCCTTTTCATTTCATAGATGAGGAATTGGAGTTTCAGTAGCTAAATAACCAAGAGGTGGCCAACTTACAATTTTAGGCCAGAAATTTGGCTTCCAAATCCCTCCCCCCACCACTCTTAATGACAAAATAATCCTATTGATGTCCTCCTTTGTAAGCTGTACTTCCAGTGTATCTGTGGGATAGTGGAGCCTTTCTTTTATGCAAGCACTTGTTCTCATAGACCACCCCCCCATAGCAGATATCTGTTGTTGTTCTTTTAACTGATTTTTGAGCCAAGAAAGATTTCTTGCACCCAGTATCTATGGAAGATTCATCCCTTCTGCCAGTCTCCCTGATGCTTCTAGAACCCCTTTTCCTCTCTCTGAAGCTTGAGAGCAAGTGGTTGGGTGCATGCCCCATGATGTTTCGGTCACCAAGCTGTCCAGGGCCCAGTATGACTCTACTGTATTGAGTTTCTGAAGTCTCGAGATGGTTGGATAGTACTTCGTCTTCAATATTACCCACCTGTTTGCAATTGGGGCAATTTCTGCCAAAGATCAATGACATTTTCCAGGGGTAGTTTTCTTTGGTGGTGGGTGCTTACTGCACTTTTGTGTCTTTTAATGTATGTTGAAGGGCAAAAAAACTGTAGCAAGGGAACCTGGCACCACTAGCAGGTTATGGTCATAATTCTGGAGAATGCAGTTATTGTCCCCATATCCATTTATTTGGCTAGATTTCCCGTTTCTTCCACAATGGTCATCAGCATCACTTAGACTGCTATGGGCTGACTTCTTATTACTCACTTTTAGTATTGTCTCTTAAAATAAAGCCATGGGCAAGAAAAGGGAAGTTGAAACACTCGGTGAGGAAGGGAAATGGGGAAAGAAGAAAAAAAAAATCACAGACTCCCTGGAAGGGTCCCAGGATTGCTAATACAGCTATGGAAGAGCCGAGTTGAAATGCGGTTTCCCTTGGAGTTTCTGACATTCATCTACTCTCATTACTTGACCACAAAGGGAAAGTGCTCTGTGGTCACTAAATTACTTGCCTGAACAGGGAAGAGAGTTTATATTGGTTTAATCCTCATTCACAGCTATGAATATGGGCCCTCTTTTTTCTTATGAAGTTCATTTCATTATTGGAAAATCCCACTGCTAACATGAACAAATTGAATTATTCCATTGCGTTTTATTGCTCTAAAAAAGCAATTCCTTCATCGATGAGAGAAACTTGGTAATGTACTAAGAGGAAAAATAGTATACTTGGCTATGCCTCATGTGAATCTCCTCCCAGAAGGTTTTCCTGCGATTGGGGCCGTTGATAAATAAATAAAATGTCTCTTATTATTCTATTCTTATTTTGTTACTATTCTGTTATTCCAACATGTAAAACATTAGATACTCATCGTCAAGTTGTAGGTACAACACTAAGCTTTGGGCCCCTTGCTTGACTCCCTCAGTGCGACCTCGGGCTAAGTATGTTCTGAGATGTGGTCTTGTCATGACTATAAGCAGAGCTCACTTTTCACTTAGTTTCTAAGCTCTGCACATTGGAGGATGTCAAAAGTGCTCTTGTCATTCTGCCGGTCTCTTGAAATGTTAGTTCCACACTTTTTAATTAAGATAAGATAGCGCAGGGGGTACAAAATAGTTTACTTTCATTCTTACTATATTTGAACAAGCCATCATAAGATACCCCCAATCCTCCATTTGGGTAACGTAGTAACAGACATACTCATCCTTTCATGGGTGGCATGCATGTCTGTGTCACTTTTCAAGATCATTGTCTTGGACAAGCTTTGCAAATTTAAATACTGATGAGGGGAGCAAATATGTGTAAATGTGTGTATACATACACATATCCACACAGAAAGATATATTTATGTATGTATACACACATACACACATATATACACACAAACATATATATGTAAACAAAACTGCAGAACAGGAAATAAGATTCTATGTTAACTGAGCTTCACTGTGTTTATTTCCAGCTTGAAAATTCCCCATAGAAATTGGGCATTTAATAGACAAGATTTAAGGGGCACCTGGGTGCCTCAGTTGATTGAGCAACTGCCTTAGGCTCAGGTCATGATCCCGGAGTCCGGCCGGAAGCCTGCTTCTCCCTCTCTCACTTCCCCTGCTTGTGTTCCCTCTCTCACTGTGTTTCTCTCTGTCGAATAAATAAATAAAATCTTTAAAAAAAAAAACAACAACAAGATTTAAGAAGTACAGCATTTTTCATGTTCCAAAATGTTATTTCTTGCATCATAAGGAAAAAAAAAGTCTTGTTCACGTGGTAGCGCTGAGATTCCCAAGCATCTCTGAGAGGGTTCTCGTCTGGAATGCACATTCTGTGCATAAATTGGCACTCTGTGCTTTCCCAAAGCGGCCATTACCCCATTACCCCTTGGGCAGCTGCCTCGGAGAACAGCATTTCCAACCGCAATGGAGTGAGCCGCGTGCTGCTCGGATTGCCTGGGGAGAGCCCCCGGGGGCGTGTACACGGGCCCCCCACCTAATGCTGCCTCTGCCCTGGGGCCCTCACTCTGAGATGACACTGGGCCTGGATGTGTCCACAGGAGGCTAGTCTCCATGAGGAATGGGAGAGTGGACGAGTAGAACAGGTTCAGCTAGAATAAACTCCTGATATTTGAGCATTTCTGCTTAGAAAAATGACTCTTTCATGTGGCTAGCCTAACACATCCCCGTCCTGCAGCTGGGTATTAAACAGGTGACATGAAAAGTTAGGGAAAAAAGGAGAGCAGGAAACAAGCCGTAGAGGCTCTTAAGGATAGAGGACAAACTGAGGGCTGATGGAGGGAGACAGGTGGGGGGATGGGCTAGATGGGGGTTGGGGATTAGGGAGGGTGCTTGTTGTCAGAAGCTCTAAGTGTTGTATGTTAGTGGTGAATCAGTGAACTCTACTCCATAAACCAATATTGCCCTGTATGCTAACTCCCCAAAATTTAAATTTAAATTTAATAAATAAATAAATATTTCTTTAAGAAGAAAAAAAAACTTAGACGCTCTCACAGTGCTTTCCCTCCTCTTTTCTCTTTGCCTCTGCTCTTCCTCAGAAGCTTTTTGGTAATACGATTTAGGAATTAGCAAGGAACCATGAGGAACTTCTTCTTTTTTTCTCCATTCTATTTGAAAGCAAAATCAACAGTAAAGGGGCACCTGGGTGGCTCAGTCGTTAAGCATCTGCCTCAGGCTCAGGTCATGATCCCAGAGTTCTGGGATTGAGCCCCACATCGAGCAGGAAGCCTACTTCTCCCTCTCCCATTCCCCGTGCTCGTGTTCCCTCTCTAGCTGTCTCTCTCTCTCTCTTTCTCTCTCTCTGTCAAATAAATAAAATCTTAACAACAGCAACAACAACAATGCATATATTGAACAAACGGCCGAGGCTGAGGTCGTCTTCCAGTTTTGCAGCTCTCCACCAGTGACTCCATGAAGAGTAACCATAACTAAACTGGATTTCGCTGAGAGCAGAAGCTGGGTATTACCCAGCGGCTGGCTGGGAGGGTCGACCCATGCATGCCCACTGCTGGCAAGAGATCTTGACCATGCAGAAGATGATCGATGCTTCTCATCTCAGTTCTGAACTGAGCTGCTGTCCCTGGATAACCAAGCTGTACTTTCAAAGACCAAAGGTCGGGGTCTCAGTCCACACAAACCTGAACGACAGTGAGCTCTCAACATCCCCTAATTTTTAATTTCCTTCTGTTCAAAAGGAAGTCTGCATTCTTTACTATGACTTTTAAGACTAGGAACAGAATTCATCCTCTCCTTTCTTGTATGTTTCATCTGTTGCACTCTTTTCCTACTCCCACTGTCAACACACACGCACACACACACACCCAGGGTTTTAATCGTCTCAAGACCCCATGTCATTTCTAAAACATACCTTGTGCTTAAGGGACCACAGCTGCCTACTCATAGTGTCTTCCTGAACTTGAGAAAAATCTGTATAAATGAAGGCCCAGATGAAGTTTTCTCTTTGTGAAGCCTTCCCAATAAAAACCAGTCTTCTATGTCTTTGCACCCTATACAGGGTATAGGTATTTCTTTGGACCCCTTAATCCTTTTTGTATCCAGTGCTTACCTGTGTAAATGCACATATCTATAGTTTATTAATTGTTGTGTGTTCTTCCCATGGGATAGTGTCTGGCACATGGTTAGTTCTGAGTGACTGATTTATAACATTAAATAATAGGTCTTTACTGACTGGGCGCCTGGGTGGCCCAGACAGTTAAGCATCTGCCTTTGGCTCAGCTCATGATCCCAGGGTCCTAGGATTGAGCACACATCGGGCTCCCTGGTGGCTTTTTCCTCTCCCTCTGTCCTCTCTCTTACTCTCTCGCTCTCTCTCAAATAAATAAATAAAATCTTAAAAAAAAATAGATCTTTACAGATGATATGTGGGTATCTGTGTCACACAAAGCTGTATGTTAAAGGAAACATGCTTTTTAGGTGTCCTAAAAAATGAACTCAAACAACACTGTCAATGTTAGAGGTTTAGCATTACATAAGAAATGTTGTTTAGATTATGTAAGAAATGTCAGAGGTACAGTTGTTTGAATCTAGAATCTAGGCTTTGGATTGGCAAGAAACAAGCAGAAGACAGGAATTTTATTGTGATGAGCTGCATTATGAAACTCAATGAACCTTCTGAAATTTGCAAAAACAGTTACATACAAGAAGACATGTAAGTCAAAAGACAACTTCGTAAAATCACAAAAATGGCTCCATAAGCCTGTTGGCAGGGAAAATAGAAATTTCATTCTTATTATTGCTGATAAATGTAGTGGCCTAAGTAACACAAAGGTATTCCCTTACAGTTCTGTAGGTCAGAATTCCTTCTGGAGGCTGTAAGGGACAATTCCCCATTGTCTCGTCCAGTTTCTTGGTCCACCTGCACCCTTTGAATGGTGGCCCCTCCTCCGTCTTCAAAGCCAAGGGTGCTGCACCTGCAACCCTCCTCCTCTCTCACCCCTACCTCTGCCTTTCCCTCTCCTTCTCTGACTCTGAATCTTCTGCTCTCTCTGTCCTCTGTAAGGACCCTTGTGATGACATTGGGCCCATGTAGATAATCCAGGGTTTTCTCCCATCTCAAAATCATTAACTTAATCACATCTGCAAAGTCCCTTCTGCCACGTAAGGTAACATATTCACAGGGTCCAGAGATCAGGGCAAGGCTATCTGGAGGGTCGTTATTCTGCCTACCGCATCTCCTGGGACCAGAAGGGTCTCTGTCTTCTCAGCTATTCCAATGGTCTGGACAGAGAATCTTTCATATTTTTAAATCGGTGTTCCATCCAGTATTATTTTCCTTCCTTCCCCTTTTTCTACAGGTGATTAGTGAGTGCCGTTCACTGGTTTCAGCCCAACAGAAGACACTTGACCGTCCAGCCCCCGTTGGACTGTTCCTTTGAGACAAAGCTGTCACTCAGCCTGGTAGTCCTTAGACGAGCTCCCATAAACAAGTCTGAGCATCAGTGTGTTAGAACCTTCACTGAACCTTTCAGAATCCATAAAGCTGGCAAAGTGCTGACCGAGGGGCTGCCCTCCTGATACTGACACTTCCTGACAGATAAGACGGTCGCGAAGAGATATGCAAGGAACAGTCTGACAGCTGGAAGGAGCAAAGCTCAGAACATTTCTGTGCATTAAAAAGTAAATGAGTAACATGTTGACAGTATTTATAAGCTGTTTGCAGCATGCCGGGCAAGGAGCTGTCACGGGACTTGCATTTCTAGACAGGGTGGGATGGTGGGTGGGGTGGGGGGGGTACAGATTTTTGTCTGGGTGTCACAACTTCCTGAATTTGCAGTTTAGAACAGGTGCCTTGGCAGCCTCTCTTAAGCCTTAAACTCCCTGTCGCCAGGTTTAAAATAACTGGGGACTGGCAGAAGCCTGGAGCTATTCCTCCCCAGATTTGTAGCATTGTTATTTTTTTCTAAACTCCACTTGTGGAATATTTAATGCCAATCCAGCCTGCAAAGCCATCTGATATGAGCACATCACCCCGTAAGCATTTCTGACAGTGAATGTCACTATGCATCTTTTTTATCACCCTCCCTTTTACAAGGTATCAGAGATAGCACGCGAAGTTCAGCTGTGATTAATAGGTCTCTCTCACCGTCGACTTCACTGGGCTCGGCCTCCTAAGAAAAATGTGGCTGCTGATAAATCTCATGTGATAAGGGTTGCGTTGTGTAAGCACTTTGGGCAGGCATTTCGGTGCATATTATTATGACAGTGTGGTAGTTTGCAAAGTTCAATGGAATCGACGAGGTCTCTTGTTCCATTGATTTTCTGGGCGTCTGTGGAGTGAGAATAACAAGCATTTTGAGCCCAGAAATCCATGTGTGCACGCAGTAGAGATTAGACCGTGTGGCTGCTCGTATGTATTTTTTCGAGCCACTTCCAGAATATCGTATGCACTTTGAAAAGCAATAATTTTTTTACAGGCATCCTTTTCTTTTATGTCTTTGAGATTAATATATCATAGCTCCAGGTAGAACACAAAGTTGAAAAATTAAAAATTGTCTCAGAAGGTCCTTGGAGCAACGTCAGAACATGGTGACGCTCTGGCTGAGAATTCAGGGGACTGTTGGGCATGTCAAGTTTTGTATGTGCGTAAGATTTATGGATGAAATGACACATTATTTGGGTTACTAAATTTCTAAATGACAAGAGATTTAAATGGTGAACAAAAACCACCTCGGGTTTGACGGGAACATAAAAAACATTCCTTCAAGGCATGACTGGCTCACTGGAAGCATTCCGAAGGAAATTTAATGGTGCACACAGGGTATTAGGGGGCATGGAGGAGGCTTTCCTGTGAATTGAAGTCTGTTGGGGAAAAAAGCTGAGGGAGCAGTTTCATGGCAAAGCATCATTTCAAGCACAGCTGAAAACCATCACTTGGTTACAGAGCAGCGTGGCTGAGATACACAAATCACAGTGTTGATGAATTTCACATGCAGAGGGTGGGGTCTTCTATTTTAAAGCCCTCCTCCAGCAGCTGTCATGTGTGTCCCATGAATGCATGACTCGAGCCGCACAGACAAGCCCACATTCCCAAAACGTGGATTTTGTCATGCCTCCCCACCTTCGCTGAAGCTCTTCCCTGTGCCTGAAACACTTTTTTATTTTTCTTCTGGTGACCTTCTGCTTCTCCTTTAAGGTCCAGAACAATTAGTCACTGCCACCTCTCATCAAAGCTAGTAAGTTTCTCGTCTCTGAAATCCACTAACACATTGTACTTGTACTTCTTTTATGACAGGTTCATTGCTATTAATCTTCAGCATGGTCTATACCTCCTACTGTCCCCCAGAGCTTGTGAGCTTCTTGGGGCCCTGGTGACTTTCACCTCTGTATTCCTGCCTTGCCCAAGCAGATCATCGACTCTCGGTTTGTGCTTACTCAGTGACTGAATAACTCTGTGCGCAGAGAGAAGAAACACCTGCCAGTCAAAGGGACAGCCCATCACCCTCTTTTGTCTTTCTTATCTGGGCCAAGCATGTAAAACTCTTAATGTAAAACCTTCTCTGATGAAGAAAGCAGAAAAGGGTTGTAGAATTTAAAATCCTCTAATATAAGATGTTATTGTGGGCAGATCCAACAGAGAAGAAAGTAAGCCTAAGGGATTTTCACTCTGAAATCCATGGATTTGCTTTCTTGTTGTTTTCACCTCTTTCCAGTAATTCCATGTGATAGAAGCATTTTGCAGGGGTTAATCTACACGTAATGAAGTTTCAAAGAAATCATATACTGTACTCACGGGGCCTTGGGGTTTTTCTTTTTTCGGCAGCATGATACAAAGCAGTGATAAATAAGCTGATGTTTATCACTGCGGGTAATACTTTTTTTTTCTTTTTGCCATCCCCAAAGCAAGTGTGTATTATTGTGAGTAGTTTCTTCATTAAGATCAGAGGTTTTGCATGTAGGCTGGCAGAACTCGAGAACCAGACACATGTAAGGATCTAGGTGACATGTTTTATTTCAGAAGACTTCCTGTGGTCTCTAGCCCATGTGACCTTTGCTTTCTCATAAAAGTAATAGACAATGTCCAGATCTAGCCCACGTTTGAGCAGTGATCTGAAGAACCTAGTTCTGCTGCCTCCAAACATGTATCTACCTTACAAGAAAGCACAGAGTGCCCCTCCCCACTCTGGATTCGCCGTTGAGCGGTGTAACACTAGAGAGTTCCCCAGAGTCATGCGACTGAGAATCTCCTGATTCTCAGAAAGACAGTAGCCCGTCTGGACTCCTCAGTAATTCCTTGTTGAGTGTAGAGTCCCTTCTTGTGCATGATCAACTTGGGGAAGTTACAGTAGGAGAGTCCTACACAATGGTCAAACAACTTGGAACTTAATAGTCTAGCCTAACATCAGAAATATGCAGGTTCCTGAGATGTAAAGAATGGGGTTGGGGGTGCCTCATTGATGGCTCAGTCAGTTAAGCGTCCGCCTCTTTCAGCTCAGGTCATGGTCTCAAAGACGGAGCCCCGCATATGGCTCTGAGCTCAGCGTGGTGTCTGCTTGACATTTTCTCCTTGTCCCTCTGCCCCTCCACTCTCTCTCTCTCTCTCTATCTCTCACCCTTTCTCTAAAATAAAATAAATAAAATCTCTAAAAAAAATAAAGAATGGCATCTAAGGTTTGAAGAGGACTTATGGATATAGTTAATTCTCATAACTGTCTTCTCTACCACTTCAAAATGAGAGTAAAATTAATAGCGCAAGGGAATGAGAAAATGACTTACCCAGATGGAAGGGCATCCAGTCAACTATTTTCCAAACTTCTGGAAATCAGTGGTATTTCAATAGGTCTTTATATCTACATCTGAAGCATGTAGGGCTGAATTGTCCATACCATGAGTGAAGTATGACGGAGGGACCACATATTTGAAGTTGGAGGACACAGAGCCACACATCCCTTTGCCACTCCCAGCTCTATGATCCTAGACCAACTTACCAGACTGGCTGAGCTCCATGGAATGTCATGGAAAAACTGCTTTGGAAAGTAAAAAGCATAATATAGCCTTTGGTGGTTCATTATTACAACCAAGCTTAGAAAATATGATTTTATAATTTTCCTGACTTTTCAGGCCAGTCTGATTACCATGAATGTGATTTCATTTACTATCTGTCCACTTGTTGAAAGCATTTGTCCTGAAACCCTATGTTCTCCTCTGCCTTGGAAGGGATGTGCTTCCTGGGAGAGGTGAACTCAGGTTTTGGTCATAATCCATAGTAGGAAAGAGAGGATGGTGATTAGAGAAGAGAGAGAGAGTGGGGCAGCTCAGTGTTCAGACTGATTTTCTCTTTTGTTTAAAATTACTTCTAGAAGACATGACATCCGTATTTTAAGTCAGAACCAATGTCAATAACTTTTGGATTCCCTGTATAGGATTATTCACACCGATATCCCGACCAGATTAGTGTGAGTGGTTGGGGATTGGCTGTGTTGTCCGCGCTCTCTGATAGAAATCCCTAGCCAAAGCAGGTCATTTTGGTGGGAAGAAAGCAGTACTTACTTTATAACCTTCATAGTCAAACTCTGTGGAAGAATCAACATTCCTTCTTCTAAAAGAGGTTGGAAAGAGTAGCTGAGTGTTGGGAATCGAAAGCTCGACATGACAAAATCCCGAAGCTTTGTCTTTCATCACCTATAATAGCAATAATAATGATAATTGTACTGAATTCCTTCTGTATGCCAGATGTAGTACCAAGTTCTTAAACACTTGAGCTCATGTGATTTCACTCTTAAACCAACCCTGGAAGGTATGGATTCTACTTCCCATTTTCCAAATGACCTAACAGCAGCTCCGATCCTTGACGTAAGCCTGTAAGAAGCAGAGCTGGGCTTCAACATACATCTGACCTTGCGCTTCACTTCATGCCACTATCCTGTGCTACTCCTTCGGTGTTTATTAGCTAGATGAGCTGGATGGATGGCTTTAGAGGGCTCCAGGCTTTAAGGTCCAATAACCTCTGGCTTCGCATCTCAGTTCTGTCACTTATTACCTCTGTGGTCTTGGAAGAGACTGTTAATCACTCCAAGCCCTGTTGTTTCATCTGTAAAGTGTTGTTAATATTGGGCCTTCAATCCTTGCAGGATAGCTGGGAGAACCAGATGACGTAATGCATACTGAGTGCTAGAGAAAGGCAAGGTCTGCTTATGACCCCTCCTTCTTGGAGTGTGGGTACTCACCAGGCTTGTTCTTTTTGTCTTAAAGGTTTCGTATTACTATAAGACATGGACATTTATCAAGTAGTACAAGCAATGATAGGCAATAAAGTCCCTCATTAATTAGAGCCCAAATAAATAGAAACTCTTAATTAGCTACATTGTTTTTGTTGTTTTCTTGAATTCTGCTTTTGAGAGCAAGAAACAATAAGAAAATAAGTCCAACAGATATCAAGTCACTTGTCCCAAGTCACTTCCACGATGAGAGCCTGCAGCCCAGGCTCCTGGGGCTCTTTCTGTCACATCTCTCCTGAATTTCTCTCAGTACCTCCTCCCTCCTGTTCAGAGTGTGAGCTCCCCAGATCTTCTCCATCCTTGTGGGAAGGCACACCTGTCCATTCCTGGAGGCTGTGCTTACTCTCAATGAAATGACTGCTTTTCAAAAAGACTTTCAGCCACAAAGGCTGGAAATAGAAATCACATCTTATCAACATGATCAATTTCCTGAACAGTCTCATGAACGTGTTCCCCCTCCACCCCCGTTGTTACTTGCCCTAGATAGTACTGGGAAAATCAGTTTGCATGGTAACTGGAACTTTCTGGGGCCACAGACTGAACTTGAACTGGTCATTCCCCTGACCCATTGTCAGGCTCTTCAGATGGCCCTAGTTCACTGGAAAATTGCCAGTGTCTCCCCCAAGTTTTATTTATCATCGTTGTGGGGGGGGTGGGGGGGCTGGCATTATGCAGCACTGGAGAACATCAGAGGCACATGAAGATGACTTTTATTATTTTTTTCCAAGGTGAGCACAGGAAAATGTTTGTGAGCAAGGGATCTAGTCAGTACCTCCTCTCAGGTGGAGGAAGGAGCACTGCAAAGAGAACAGAGGAAGGGCCACAAAGCCACACATGGCTGTCACTTTTCATGCTCCTCCTTTTCTTATGATTGTTTCCTCTTGATTGTTTTCCTTCTAACACTGGCTCCTTTGGGGCCTCCTGGACAGCGTGAGAACAGATCATTCGCACATTTTGCTTTGAAGCGGGGATTAGAATTAACTGCAACAAATTAATCCAGCCCGAATCCCAATGAGAGAGGTCAGTAAAACTCCTTATTCCACAGACGCAGGGCATTTCACACAGAGACACGAGAGAGGGTAAATTACTTGCTCAAGGCCACACAGCAAGTTACTGAATGGCTTGGAAGCAATTACACATATAGAAAGATCTTAATTATTTGAGCCCTAAGATGATAGAAGTGTCATGCTATCTAGAGGCATCCCACAGTTACTCCGCAGTCCAAATGGTTACCATATCAACTGCCATGAGGTTGGGGGCAACCAGCGGACCCCAGAGTCGGGCAGGAGCAGAATGCAAGATTTCTAAGCGTGGGGAGCTGCCGCTGTCTTCTTGTATCCGGCTGTAGAACCTAAAACCCCAACCTTGCTCTAGTGCCCAGAGCAGACTGAGGCTAGGAGGGTCAGCACCGAGTGCTCTTTGTGCTTTCTAGAGTCCAAGCTCTTGGACTGGAATGGCCATGGTCATGGCAGTAGCGATGAGTGTCAGTCAGACCATAAAGATAATTTTAACAAAAATATGTTTTTGACCTGATTCTCATGGGGCAAAAAAGTCGCCGTGATAGATTTTTCATTTGGGGCCTAAAAGAATTGGAGGTGATCTCAGAAGTTTACCTCTTGGGGCCAGAGGCCAAAATCTGCTGCTCAAAGAGGAGGTATAATGTGAGTCTGAAAGTGGATTATAAAAAGCTGAATAGAATAAAATGGGGGTCTGAGGATGAGAGTTGGTAACATGTTACCAGATTTCCTGAGATGAATCATCTGACCAGGTCAGTAGCGGCAACACGAAGTTTTTAATGTGATGTGTAAAATTGCTAAGCTTTGATATTGTAAGTAGCCTGGCCACACCGTGAGATTGGTTGCTGGTGTCATTCTAAAGCGGGTCCTCTCTGTCCAAAGCCACAGATACATGGGGCAGTTTAAAAGATAACATGAAGGGGCGCCTGGGTGGCTCAGCCAGTTAAGCCTCTGCCTTGGGCTCAGGTCAGGATCCTGGTGTCGAGGGATGGAGCCCTGCCTCGGGCTCCCTGCTCATTGGGAGTCTGCTTCTTCTTCCTCTGCCACTCCCCCTGCTTATGCTCTCTCTCCCTCTGTCAAATAAATAAATAAAATCTTTAAAGAAAAAAAAATAAGGTGAAATTTCTCTAGTGTGGAGATCCTTAAAGCTGCTGGTTTGTGTCCCTGATAGTCATATCAATAGATCTGGGTTATAGGCAGCCAGTACCGAAAGCTTGTCTGAATTCAGGAAGCACTGGTTAACTAGAAAGAACAGTTTACTGTGATTGACTATAAAATGTGCCACCCGATAAATAAATGTGTATTACAGACGGGCAGTCTGTTGGGGACCTTGTGTTTACACACGGCGCTAAGTCAATCCCCAGACTTACAGCACGTGCTCCCCTGGCAAGTCCCCCCTCCTACCCTCTGGTGAACCCACTCTGATGATGGATCCCCTGGAAATCTAATGTGATTTCATACTCTCTTTATAAACTGAGAAATGTCCATTGAGAAGCCCAAAGCTGTGTTTTTAGAGAACTTCCTCTACATTGCCCACACCTGCAGTCTCTAGGCAATGTTGTGAAGTAGAAGTACCAGTAAGAGTCAACATTTAATTGAGAATTGAATGCTAGTTGCTACACGCCCGGCACTGTGTTGGGTGCACTGACATCCGAGAGCACGTGAAACCCCCCCAGGGGTCTGGATGCGGCCACATTTTACAGACAGAGATGCTGAGGTGCACAGGGGAGGAAACCTGCTTAAGGTCACGTGCTTACAGGGGACAGAACCAGGACTTGAACCCAGGTGTTTGGACCTGTGACCTACATTACTGTGCCACCTCCTGATGTCCATGGACTTACCAGGTAATGCTGTTTTCCAAGGAAGGAGCTATTAGTCATCTTGATGTGAGTTAGATGGCATTACCCAGCTGATGCATTTTAATCTTAACTGTAATTACAAATTGGAAGCTTTTTTTCCAATCCAAGAAAAGTTAGCTGGGGGATTTCTCCTCCTGACCAAGGTGGAGTAATGGGTACTGGACTTGTGTTCTTGTCTGATGAAACAATAAGAAAAGGGGACAAGATATATTTTAGAAGTAGAGTGAAAAAAATAGATACATTTTTTGGGAAAAAAACCCCCACAAATTTGTAAGGCACTGGACACCAAAACGATGAAGGCTAGTGATCCTTAAGAAATGAGAGACAAATGAAGTGAGATCTCAGTGGCCCCAATTTACTGTCATGGGAGAATTTCCAGGCCATGGCTGGAGCATGGGGTAAGGAGTAGAGCCAGGTGACTCCTTGAGTTGAGGACACAAAGCTGAGAGTCTCAGAAAACTGATATGGCTGGGGTTCACATGAGTCCTGGAGAACAGAGAGCTATATAGAGAAAAACCTCCACACATCTCCAGAAGGTCCCTCTAGAGTAGTTACCTGAGTACTGGTCAGCTTATGGATGAGGAAGCTACTAGAGGCTGGGGGACGAGTCATCTGAAAGGATGAGACGTAATAGTGCCTGGTACTCACCAAGGGCTGAGAATAGTGCCTGATGCCATCAGCCACACAGGAAGATCTCAAGATTCCCAGAGCAGTGGGTCCACCATATGGAAGGGTCTTGTCTTAACAATAGGGTATAATAAGTCATAAATCAAAAAGATCCAACTCTCTGCTGCCTATAAGAAATGCACTGCCCATGTAAAAATATAAATGGGTTCGGGTGTCTGGGTGGCTCAGTGGATTAAAGCCTCTGCCTTCTGTTCAGGTTATGATCTCAGGGTCCTAGGATTGAGGCCTGCATCGGGCTCTCTGCTTGCGGGGGAGCCTGCTTCCTCCTCTCTCTCTGCCTGCCTCTCTGCCTACCTGTGATCTCTCTCTCTCTGTCAAATAAATAAATAAAATCCTCAAAAAAACATATAAATGGGTTAAAAGTAAAAGGATGAGAAAGGTATACCGCATATACTGGATTGAAGAGTGCCCACCTCCCCCAAATTCATATCCACCCAGAATCTTCTGTATCTAATGTGAAAGTAGGGTCTTTGTAAATGTAGTGGAGATGAGAGCCTACTGGGGGAGGGTGGCTCCTAAATCCAATCTGACTGGTGTCCTAATAAGGAGAGGAGACACGGAAATGGAGGCGCTCACAGGGAAGAAGACATGGGATGAGTGACAAGAGACTTGAATGATATTGCTGTAGGCCAAGGAATGCCGGAGCTTGGCAGCGACAACCAGAAGCTAGGAAGAGGCAAGGGCTCCTCCCTAGAGCCTTCAGAGGAGGGAGCACAGCGCCGCCAACACCTTGACCTCTGACTTCTGGCCTCCAGAGCTATGAGCAAACACGTTTCTATAGTTTTAGTCCTCCCAGTGTCTGGTAATTAGTTATGGCAGTCCTAAGAACGTAATAGATATTTTGGTAAGGGGAAGTGGAGTGCTATCATAACTAATAATTTAGAAGTGGCTTTGGAAATAGGTAATGAGTAGAGGCTGGAAGAATTTGGAGGTGCATGATAAAAAAAAAGTTTAGATTGCCTTGAAGAGATTGTTGGTAACTATCTGGACATTAAAGGTGATTCTGGTGAAGACTTACGGGGATGTGAAGGCTGTGCTGAAGAAAGCTTCTGTCACAGCGCGTGTCCCATCGCCAACAAGCTATCGGCAGACCCGAGCATTCCGGGGCTCCTGGTGAGGACTCAGGACAGACGTGTTACTGGATACCAGAGGAAAACCATCCTTGTCATGAAGCGGCAGAAAGCTTGGCTGAATTGCATCATAATGCCTGGTAGAAAGTAGAACTTAGAAGCAATGAACCTGAATACTTGGCTGAAGAGACTTCAAGCAAAGTGTGGAAAGTATGGCCTAGTTTCTCCCCATTGCTAGTAGTTTAATGAGAGAGGGGGGAAAAACAAATTGGGGGAGGAACTGTTAAGCAAAAGAAGCAGAACTTGATGCCTGGGGAAATTATCAGGTTCTCCAGAGAGTGTTCTGGAAACAACAGCAGAGGCGTGGCCACGCAGACCTTGGAGAAGAGATCAGCTGTGTGACGCATGGATTCAATCATCTCAGCAGAAGCCAGGAATAGAGATGGGTTATCAAGGAAGGATCTGTGGAAAATCCTTCTGTGTAGTGGTGTGGATCCCCAAGACATACACAGAAGACAAACAAAGTTGCTGAGAGCATTATATTAGCAAACACACAGTTTGGAGAGAAGAGGACAAAGACAGGGTGAAAAGGCAGAAGGTTCTCCGACTTCTGGCATTCTAGGAGCAGGACAGGGCTGATGGAACAACTCAGCTACAAACATGCCCTACTTTTCAATAAAATGGAAGAAGGGCTCTGTGGATGGATTGCACATGGAGAAGGTCAGAGAGGCAGACCCAAGGGTGGGGCTCTTGGGGCCTCCGGGGACTCAGGCAGGGGTTGACAGGATCTCTGAGAGCGCAGAGAGCCAGGAGCTGGCTCAGCCGTGGTGGACTCAGAAGAGGGATCAAGCCTCAAGGAATTAGGCTCAGGCTCTGAAACCTGGTGGAACTTGCCCTGCTGGGTTGCAAACCTGTTCAGACCATTAGCTCCTTTATTCCTTCAATCTCTCTCCATCTTTCTCCCTCCTTCCCCCTGCCTCTTCTGCTCCTCTCTTTCTCTCCTTGTCTCCCTCCTCCTCTTCCCCTCAGCTTTTCTTCCCCATCCCCCCCTTTGGAACGGAAGTGTCTTATGTCTGCCTACAATTGTACTTAAGAAACAGATAACTTATTTTCAAGTATCACATGCCCACACATGAACAGGAATTTTCCCAGGATGTACTGTACCCACAATCTCACCCATACCTAATTTAGACGCTTTATATAATGATATTTGGAACTTTTTTGAAGTGATGATATTTAGATGAGATTTTGAATTTGAAGTTAATGCTGTGGTGGGGGGATGGGCTAAATGGGAGATGGGGATTGAGGTAGCACTTGTGATGAGCACCGGGTGTTTTATGTAAGTGATGAATCATTAAATTCTATTTCTAAAACTAATACTACACCGTATATTAACTAACTAGAATTTAAAAACTTAAAACATTAAATAAAAATAAAAATACAGTTAATGCTGGGTTAAGACTTTGGAGGATGTTGAGATGAAGTGAATATATTTTCTGTGTTGTATGAATGTGAATTTTGGGGGTCTAGATGTCAGACTGTACTGGGTTGAGCTAACTAGGTAAGAAGAGAACATTCTGGGTTAATGTGAGCCCTAAATCCAATATGGCTGTTGTCCTATAAGGAGCAGGGAGGAGACAGAGTCATACACATGCAGGGAAGATGGTAATGGGACAGTAGAGGCAGAGGCCAACCAAGAATTGCTGGCAGCTAAGAAAGCTGGAAGAGGCAAGGCAGGGTTCTTTCCTGGAGTCTTCAGAGGGAGCATGGCCCTGCTGACAGCTTGATTTTGAACATTTTGCCTCCAGAAGTGTGAGAGAGCAATGTCTTTGTTTTAAGCTACTCGTTTTCTGGTGTTTTGTTACAGCTGTCCTAAGAAGAGACTACATCTTGGTAACACTAATCAAAAGAAAATTGGAATGGCTCTATGAATAGTGAAAATGTAGATTTTAGAGCAAAGAATATTACCAGAGACAAAGAGGGTCATTTGGTAATGATAAAGGGGCCAGTTCGCCAGTGTGTATGGAGAAGAGAGGTCCTAAACTTTTATGCATCTAACACCAGAGATGCAAAATACATGAAGCGCACATTGGGAGAGGAGCAGACAGTCCCCCAGTAGTCAGAGATTTTAACACTCCTGTCTCAGTCATTAATGAACATGCAGACAGGCAATGAGTAAGAGCAAAAAAGATTGAACAACACTTGAACTAAATTGACCTCATCGACATTTATAGAACATTACACACAACAACAGAATTCATATTCTTTTCAAGTGCATATGGAACATTTAACAAAATAGACCACATTCCAACCAATGAAACAAGTCTCAAAAGTATTCAAATGGCACAGAGTACACACTTGGACAAAACAGAATTGAATTAGAAATCGATAACAGAATATCTCTATTTGAAGCTAAAACAACATACTTCTAAGAATCCAAGTATCAAGTAAATTATGTGGAAAATTAGTAAACATTTTGAACTGAAGAAACACAAACACAGCATAACAGTATTTGTGCAATGTCACTAAAGCAGTTTTATGGCAGACTTGTAAATCCCTATATTAGAAACAGAAGTCTCAAATCAGTGACTTCAATTTCCACATTAAGAAACTACAAAAAGGGGCACCTGGCTGGCTCAGTGGGCTAAGCCTCTGCCTTCGGCTCAGGTCATGATCTCAGGGTCCTGGGATCGAGGCCCGCATCAGGCTCTCTGCTCAGTGGGGAGCCTGCTTCCTCCTCTGTTTCTGCCTGCCTCTCTGCCTACTTGTGATTTCTCACTCTGTCAAATAAATAAATAAAATCTTAAAAAAAGAAACTATAAAAAGAAGAGTTAATTGAACACAAAAGATATAGAAGAAAGGAAACAATAAAGATAAGAGTGAAGGATGAATATCCAACTTTTGTAGCAACATGGACTGGATTAGAAGAGATTATGCTGAGTGAAATAAGCCAAGAAGAGAGGGTCAAGTATCACATGGTTTCACTTACTTGCGGTGCATGAGGTTAGTAACCTGGAGAACAGTGGGAGAAGGAAAGTAAATGGGAACTAGGGTAATCCAGGGAAAGAAGCGAAACAACAGAGACTTTGGACACAGAAACAAACTGAGGGACTTGGAGGGAGGGGTGTAGAGGGATGGGAGAGTCTGGTGGTCAGTACTGGGGACACCTAAAGCGTGGAGCACTGGGTGTGGGAAATGGGGAATGAATCTTGGAACACTGGAAAAAAAATTAAGTAACAATAAAAAAAAAAAAGGAAAAAAAAAAGAGTGAAATAGAAAACAGAAAACAGAAAATTAATGAAACCAAATGCTGGTTCTTTGTGAAGATTGATAAAATGGCCAAAACTCTAGTTAGACTGATTAGGGGGAAAAACAAAACTTACTAATATTAAAACAAACAAACAAACCATATAACATTAGAGATTCTCCAACTATTTAAAAGGATAATAACGGAAAATATGAACTACTTTATGCCAGTAAATTAAAAATTTAGATAAGAGGCCAATAAGGTTTTTTCCATAAAGGACCAGATAGTAAAAATTTTAGGCTTTGAAGACCATACATGGTCTATGTCACGTATTTTTTTTTTTGATTAAAATTTTTTTTCAGAAACACTCTTAGGTTATCAACTATGGACCAACTGCTGGCTTAGATAAAGTGGATACATTCCTTGAAAGACAAATTACTGAAGAAGAAATAAAATACCCGAGTAGCCCTATATCTAGGAAGAAGTTGCATTTGTCGTTAAACACTTTCTCACAAAGAAAACTCCAGGTCCAGAGAGGTTTATTGGTAAATTCTACCAAATGTTTCAAGAAATAATAATATAACTATACACAGACTCTTCCAGAAAAGCAAAAAAAGAGGGAATACTTCCCAACTCAACTGATGAGATCAGCGTCACCCTGTTACCAAAACCAGAAGAAGATGCTACAAAAAAATTATAGATCAATATCCATGTGAACATAGATGCAAAAATCCTCAACAAAATTTTAGCATATTGGATGCACAACACATACAAATGAAAATTCATGATGTCCTTGGAGGTTTTATGGCAGGAATGCACCATTTGGGAATCAATTACTGTAATTCACCATATTAACAAACTGAAAGAGAACAACTCTACGATCATCTAATAGATGCAGAAAAGGATTTGACAGAATTCAACATCCATTTCTGAAAAAAAGTCTCGGCAAAATGGGAACAGACAGGAACTTCCTCAATCTGTTATGAAAAATGCTCTGCTATTGTCATACTTAATAGGGAAAGACTTAATGGTTTGCATCTGAGATCAAGGATAAGACAGTGCCTCCTCTCCCCTTTCATTCAGCGTTATCCTGATTCTGGCTAGTGCGAACAGCAAGGCAGTGGTATAAAGGTTCAAGATGAAAGTCACCAGTGCTGAAAGAGATGTGCAATGTCTAGTCAAAACCAACATGATTGCCTATTTACAAAAAAAGCCATTAGCACTACTAATAAGCTTAGCAAATTGGCAGGATATAAGGTCTAGATGTACTAGAAAATTGTAGTTCTTTTTACTACCACTTATGATACCATCAAAAATATTAAGTGCTTGGGAAGAAATCTGACAAAAGATGAAAATCTGAGCACTGAAAACCACAAAACTGCAGGAACTTAGAGAAGACCTAAGGAAGTGGAGAGGCACATTGACTCATGGTTCAGAAAAGCCACAATCGCTGTGATGTCAATCCTCTCCAAATGGATCTGTAGATTTAACGCAATATCAGTCAATATCCCAGTGGGCTTTTCTTGTCAAAATTAACTAAAATTCATGGGGACATGCAAAGGGCCTTAAATAACCAAAATAACGTGAAAAGGAAGAACAAATTTGGAAGGCTAACACTACATGATTTCAAGACTTATTATCAAGCTGTAGTAATCAAAACAGTGTGATATTGATACAAAATTAGACAAACAGAGAGAACAGAATAGAGAACCCAGAAAGGGACCTACACGTATATAGAAACCTGATTTATAACAAGGATACAAAGGGGAAATGATAAGTTTTTCAGCATATGGTGCTGTACCAATTAAACGTCCACACGCAATTAACAGATTTTTGATCTTTGTGCCAGATAAAAAGAATTAACCCCAAACGCTACAGGGCTAAATCCAAAACTTAGAACTATAAAATTTCTAGGAGGAAACATTGGAGAAACTCTTTGTGACTTTGGGTAGGCAAAGATTCTTAGCTACAACTCTAAAAAGGATAATCTAAAAGTTGGTAAATTGGACTTCATTTAAAAAAAATCTTTTTGAGAGAAACCATTAAGAGAATAAAAAGACAAGTCACAACACAAAGAGAAAAATTTGTAAATTATGGTTAAAGAACCCTAAAAACTCAACAATAAAAAAACAATATTTTGCATATTGGGTAAAAGATTTGAATGGGCATGTCTCCAAAGAAGATATATAAATGTCAAATAAGCACATGAAAAGGTTTTCAACATCATTAATTACAGTGAACTACCACTAAACACCTATTGGAATAAGCATATTTTTATCTATCTATCTATCTATCTATCTATCTATCTATCTATCTATCTATCATCTATCTATCTATCTATCTATCTATCTCTATTTATGTCTTAGAGAGAGCAGGACTAGGGGGGAGGAACATAGGGAGGGGGAGAAGCAGGCTCCCTGCTGAGTAGGGAGCCAGATGTGGGGCTTGATCCCAGGACCCTGGGGTCATGATCGGATTTAAAAGCAGGTGCTTAACCAACAGAGCTTCCAGGCGCCCCTGGAGTAGATATATTTTAAAAGACTGCATACCGAATCATGATGAGAGAAGTAGAGGACCTATCATAATCTCTTGTACACTAATGGTGGGAATGTAAAATACTCCTGTCACTGCAGAAAAAGTTTGGTGGTGTCCTAAAAAATTAAATATTTACCTTATAATGTAGCCATTCTGCTCCTTAGACGTTTACTTAAGAGACAGGAAAGCACACAGTGTCTATACAAAGATGTGTACATGGATGCTTATAACAACTTTATTTGCAATAGTCAAAAGATGGAAACAACCCGCATGTCCACCAAGAAGAGAATGGAGAAACAAACCATGGCGTATTCATACAATGGAATGGTACTTAACAATCAAAAGAAGAAACTATCCATACAGGGTACAACATGTATGAATTTCAACATGATTATGCTGTGTAAAAGAAACCAGATCGAAAGAAAGTAATGCTGTATGATTCTATTTATATAAAATTCTGGGAAATGCAAATGAATGTAGAGTGAGAGAAAGCAGATTAATGGTGATTTGGGAATAGGCGATAGATTGGAATGGATTACAGTGGGACGGAAGGGAACTTTTGGGGTTGATGAGTATATTCACTAACTTGATTGTGGCAACAATTTCATGAGTGTGTATATATGTCAAATTTTACCAAATTCTACATTGTAAATATATTCAGTTTTTTGTATATCAGTTATACCTTAGGAAAGCAAAGAGGAACTCTTCCTAAAGAAGGAAGAGGAGCAGAAAGGGAGGGAAGGAGAGAAAGAAAGGGAGGAAGGAAAGGAGAGGAAAGGAAGGTAGGACATGTCAACTTTCAGAGAAGTGGTCTGGGAGGTTAGGTTAGTGAAAGGAAAGTGAAAATTTCCTTAAGGCTGCCCAGTATCATTTCCTAATCTGAATAAGACAGACCCCGAACTACACATGTAAAGCTAAGTGACATTTTCCACTGGAATATCTGCTCAGGTGGTTCTATTCACAAGTACTTTTTTTTTTTTTCTTAAAGATTTATTTATTTATTTGACAGAGAGAAACACAGCCAGAGAGGGAACGCAAGCAGGGGGAGTGAGAGAGGGAGAAGCAGGCTTCCAGCCCAGTAGGGAGCCCGATGTGGGGCTCGATCCTGGTCTCCGGGATCATGACCTGAGCCAAAGGCAGTCACTTAACCAACTGAACCACCCAGGCGCCCCTATTCACATGCACTTTTTACAGCTTCTCTGTGATGTTTTTTGAATGTCAGGGCTCTACCAGTCCACCATCTCAGAGAAATCCAGCCTTTTTACTCCCAGGATATTAGCTGAAAATGTGAATGACTACATGTAGAATGCAGGCCACAGTTGTGGTTTGACACTCTTATTATTATTATTATTATTATTATTATTATTACTGTAAATACCTCCTTACTTTCTCCTTAACCCTTACCACAGAGAATTTTATTAATTACAAAATTTTCCAATAAGCAAAATGATTTGTGAAAATACTAATTTTAAAGCAAGTGAAAGATTGATCACATTCCTTACTGAAATAGGGTCCCCAGAGGGCCCCTTGAAATAGCAAAGTTTCTTGAGGGCATCTAAACTTGATTTGATACATTAAAAATTGGCTATTGCTCATATTTCAGGACTCTATCTTCATACTCTTTCTTTTCTTTACGATTTTATGTATTTATTTGACAGAGAGAAACACAGCCAGAGAGGGAACACAAGCAGGGGGAGTGAGAGAGGGAGAAGCAGGCTTCCCACCGAGCAGGGAGCCAGATGTGGGACTCGATCCCGGGTCTCCAGGATCATGACCTGAGCCGAAGGCAGTCGCTTAAAGACTGAGCCACCCAGATGTCCCTGTCTTCATACTCTTAAACAAGGCTGACCAAGCAAATGAGTTTTTTAATAAGTTGCCTTTTCTTTGGGTGGGCCTCTTTGGACATGGATGTCCACCCTATATCTCCCTCACCTGGTCCTGACAGCCTTTGGAGGAACCCGAAGGTGGCAGAGAGCAGTGCCTTATGTGCTGCTGAGCCTTCTTGCAGAGGGCCCTCTGGATCTCTGGCACCCCTCGTGGATGGGAGGCCCCCTGCACAGCCACTGGGGAAGGGACCAAAAGCTCATCGTCACACTTGCCCGCGTGGCAGATCCCAGGTCCATACACACCCAGACACCGTGAACAACTTGCTGGGAATGTGGCTGGACGGGGCCCAGCCTTGGGTACAGGAAGTGAAGTGTCCCTTCCATGGCAGGCAGGTGGCACGCACAGAGCGTGATGTGTGCCCGCTGCCCCATCTCAGACCCCAGGCTGTAGCCTTCCCCAGGGAGCAGGGCAGAGGGCTGGTGCCCAGCTCCTGCCACCTTTAAGCAGATGCTCCATCAGCTTGGACACCATGGAAAGATGAACGCCTTGCCGTTGCCCTGGAAATGCCTCGTCACTTATTGGGCCCTCAGGTCAGCTGGGCAGCCCTTTAAAAAAACAAATTTTGTATGTAAACCTGGAACTATGCCCACTACTCTCCCTTCTACAGAGGCCACCGCTTACCAGCCTGCTGATCGCCTCCAGGCGTGTTTCTACACATTTCCATACTCTCATACTCGCAGAACTTCCTGTTTGGTGTTTGTTTTAGCATCAGCAGCATAAAACCCAACCTATATTCTGCAGCTTATTCTTTTTATAATTCAGCACGCCTTGGGATTCTACCCATTTTAGAACACAGGAAGCTGCCTCATTCTTTCTAAGGGCTCCATAGATATTCCATGGTGTGGATGTCCCACAGTGTAGCCATGCCCTTATTTGTGGGGGTGGTGATGGTTTCAGTTCAGAGCGATGGTGAATGGCCATGTTGATGCCTTCCTGTGCATTTGAGCAGGGATGGATACCCAGAAGTAGTTTAAGCTAAACTTTAGCCCTAGACCTGCCCCATTTGATGCCCTCTTTCAGTACCTCTAGTTCATATGGATCTTTTTCATTGAAGGTGTGTCTGAGAACCAATAAGATAAAAGCTTATAGATCTATAAGTAAATTTGGGAGTGAAACTTTTTCTTAGATCCCCGTTTCCCTCCTTTGGACCAGTAGGTTGCCCCCCCCCCCCCCCCCCAGGTTATCCTCCTACTTTTAGTGTCTTTTGATCATGATTCACCAGGAGTTGTTTTGTTATCTTGTTTTAACTGTTTATTTTAGAGTTGGACAGGCCTGGGCTCAAATTTACTTGACTTCTCTGAGACTCAGTTTCCTTATCTGAAAAATGGGCATATTCATAACAGATAGTTGTGGAGAACAAGGGAAAGTTTATGTGAAGTGCTAAGCAAAGTGATTGAAACATAGTAAGTACATAGGAATGGGTGGCTATTATGGAATAAATGATAAGCTTTACGATAGACATTGCATCCAAATCTATTTCAGTATTTCGAATATCAGGAGTATTTTTAACAGGAGCAATTTCTCAGTGTATTAGCATCTTTGATGCTGACGGTCTGTCTTCTGGATGTGATTGTACTTATCTGCCCCATACACTACTATACATGACTGTGTTAGGCTTATTTACATTGAGTATTAGATGATCTAAGGAAAAAGACCTTAAAAGACAATCCATTCCAACCCCCATGTCTAGGTGTGCAGACTTTGTCTAACAGTGTCTTCCCCAGGACAGCTAATTCAACTAGATAAGTGGTGAAAATATCCTTAATTTCCAGAGTTATATTACCTAATTTTCTTCTATCTTCAAAGTCATTCGGGTGATTAATTTTCAATTATTCCCAACATAAATGGGAAAGACCTGAAGGAAAAAAGAAAAAACAACCTCTTCATTGATCCAACATATTCAACTTAGTGAGCATGTTCTTTATGGTCACTCCCCGATCTAGGTGCTGTAACAGAGATGGAAAAGACAGCTCATGACCGGCCTCCTGGGCTTACATTCTAGGAGGGGAGAGAGTGATCAGATCGAGTTGAGCTGGGGTCCAGATTTATGAGGAGGTAGCATTTCTCTGGTCCTGTTGAGGCCCTGATCCCATCTGCTGATTCGGATAATCCATGAGTTACTAAATGAAAGGACAGATTTGTCACAATCCAGGGACTTTTTGGCACGGCATAGCTGGGATACTGCATAAATATGCAGTAAATAAACAAAGAGACAGTGTTCTGTAATACAGAACTAGAGAATGCCTCTTTCTAACACAAGCAATTTTACCCCAAAAATCTTGAGCCAGAAAACAAACTCTAAAAATGTAGCATTTCTGGGTTTTTTTTATATCTCTCTTTTTTTTTATTATTTCTTAAAGGACATACACGCATGCGCATGTGTACATGTGTGAATATCCACACACATAGACAACTAAAAGGGAAAATCCTTTTATGGCTTGCAGCAGGCCCTGGAGATTTAAATACTGAAACCTCCAATTTGTACCAATAATTCATATACAGCTATATGGGGTGAAAAAGGTTAATGATGGAATTTTTTTAAAAGTATGTTCCATTGACTATAAATGGCAGATCTGACAGTTAAAATGAAAATTGTTCCAGAAGAAACTTTAGTCAAACTAATTATTTGAGACGTTATAAGGATGTATAATTATATTCTTCACCTTTAAAAAAAAGTTTTATTACAAATGTGCTTTTAAAGAACAAGTAGAAATAAAAGCTGTAATTGTTCTTAATTATAGCTAACTGTAATTGCACTCAATTGCAATATGCTGAATATCACCAGTGGCTAAAGAAATCCTGGCATACAGAAAGTACACCCACATTCATGAGATGAGGTATAGTTTTATGAATATTCTGTTATCTATAATTTAGCTCTTTTACTGTTGATTCCATTTCTGTTGGTTTTGTTTTATTTTATTTTATTTTTTAGTGATTGTAGAGATATAATTGTCATCTGTGAATGTATTGAAGGTTGGAGATTTCATCTGGGATTGGTTCAAAAAGACACATTGGCGATTGTTAAATGAGAGATTTGGACATGACCCATCGTGGTTGAATACACAGATTTGAATTTTCCGAGGTAGTGATGAATACCACATTTAATTTACCCAGCAGAGTCCAAGAAGTGACTGGGAAAATCAGAAGGATCTAAAATAGTATGAACTACCCCTCCGTGGATAGCGCTGGACTCATGCTATTTTGAATGGGTGAATTTAAGAAGGTGAAAGGGTCCCCTGGATGAGAAATTTCATCCCGCCCCTCTCTCTGTGCCCAGACCTCTAATGTCTGTGCCAGCCTATATAGTCAGAAGGGCTAGGCCCCTGACTTGACTATTTTATCATGAACTCTGAAACCTCTTAGAGCCCCACTTGACTGGTCTAGGAGAGGAGCGGTAACACCATGGTCCTGTTTCCCACCGGGGACTGTGTAAGTGGGTAGATTGAAAATAAGTAAATACACTGTTGGTATATTGGAGAGAAGTGAGTTCTTTAGCTTTAACATGTTATTATGTGTTTACGGCTGCTCTACTGGAAAGTGAAAAAACAAAAAAAAATAAGATTCCCCCAAATCACATCCGTACAATATTTATTACTTTTCAGTTTCCATGGATGGCTATCATGAGCTTTTAACCCTATAGCAAGAATCAGTGTTAAGAGAATTTTGGTACGTCTTTTTTTTTTTTTTCCATTAAAAAGAGGGGAAGGAGGGTCTCAATACATTGGCCTGAGACCCATTTCTAACTGTAGAGTGGGGGCCGGGGCCGGGAACAGACATGGAAGCCCTTTGAAGGGATGTTAATTTGGCAGAGGTCATGGTTATATTCCATGTCAAATAGGAGCATATCTGTCTCTTACTTCCGGATATTGGGTAGAAACCAACAAGGCCCCAGGTCCCTGGTGCCAGCTTGTGTTCCTCCGAGCCCTCTGGCAGCCAGTGCCGGGCAGACCTCCCACTCTCAGCTGCAAATGGGCAGGAAGTAATTGGACTCTTCTCTGATCTCAGACAGACCAAGAATCAAGAGGTGGTATAAAGCATCTCTAGGTTTTTTTCATTCCATCGCTTCATCCCCCATAGAGTTTGACTGTGGCTGTCCAAAGCCACCACCTTCTCCCTCTTCTCTTCTGCCCTATGTCCCCCATGTGTCTTTGGTCCTCCGTCACCTTCCCCCAGGCCAGAGGCCACCTCCAGCATGTGGAGTGTCCTGCAAGTTCTTACATCCATCTCAGCTGAGCAGTGGTTTTTGAATTTAGGACCTCAGAAAGGGCAGCATCTGTAAGACAAAATATCCTTCCTCTTGCCAAAGTTTGGTTCATCAGTCAAGACTTTGGTTTTGTCATGCTGATGACGTCTCTCTGGATCTGTTATTCCCAGAAACTTTGAAGGGGACCATCAGGGGATGAAGGGATATAAAATCTCATCCTGCCACTTACAAGCCGGCATTCCTTTGTGTAAGCGTTGCCTGGGATGGTTTCCATACTAATTGTCAACTTTGTGAGGGAGGGGTCTGTGTTTGTTCCCCACTCAGTCCCTACCACATAGAAACTGGCACATAGTAGGAGCTGTAGAAATGCATTTGTTGAGCAAATTAGTGAATGCGTACTGATCAGTGCTTGTCGGTTGATGGTTTAGGCCATTAGGCAAACATTACAGTGCAGGCTGGTATTTGTAGATCCCTCTTTGATCCAGAAATTATCAGGAGTGGGGATGATTTTCTCTCATTAAGAGGACTTATTGGTGATATTACATCCCTAGGAGCTAATAGAGAAAAATTAGGCATTATTGAAAAGTGGGCCTCCTTTCAGACTGATGTATCAAAGAAAAAAATTATTTTTGATTAATAGTTTTTTGGTAGAGTTTCCCTTAAGCCCACTTAGGAATTACAGCAAAGCTGAGAACACAGTAATACCACAGTATTAACTGCAGAGACCTTTTAGTAACCTGATCCCCTCTCCCCAGCAGAAGCAGAGAATTTGAAGAAAATACATCCCTTCTTCTCTTTTGTGTTGGTTTGCTTTTTGTTATTTGGAGAGATGCCATTTTGTGAACAAAGCTTTTAAAATGTGCACATACAGCTTTGCATAGACACTGTCTGGTTTTTGTTTTGTTTTGTTTTTGCTTTTGCTTTTTTGCCTCCGAGAGTCCAAGTTTGTCAATGAAACCTCATGTGCCATTTGTAGGCTCTGCGACCGTCCTCCGGGGCTCGTTGCATTGGCTATTGCTAAAGTCTAGATACGAGAGTTTTAATGAACGGGAATTATAACTCGTGGCTGATTCAGGTCCTTCCTGGGTCCATGGCTTAACCATGGAGGACTCAGGAGCCTAGAGGAGGATGAGCAGGTAAACCCAAGTGTGTATGGAGATGCAGTCCCCTTCCCAATGCCACCAGCAGCGTCCAGAACATTCTAAGCCTCGCCTTCTTAGCTGTGTTCCTGAGCTAAGCATCCGGATGACATTTGGGAGAGAAAGGAAAACAAAAGTCTTTAACACCGTCTCAAAATGGCGCAAGGGGCAATAGTGCTGCTGGAACCCTGGCCCCTCACAGGTGACCGCAGGGCCAAGAAGGGCGTGTTGCAGAGCTGATCGGAGGAAACCTTTGGTGATTTTGTTTTCAAGGCACTGCAGCGCAGGAACACAAGACAAAGAAAGGCGCACAGTTGTGGGTGTTTTATGTAAGGAATGCTAAAATGATCTGAAGAAATTTTGAGAAGAGAATGTTGCAAGAGAAATCTTAGCAAGGGCTCTGAATAGGATGCGCCCTATTAGGAGGCTGCATGGGTCTGTGAGGAGATTAAATTAATCTCTCTTATTTAGGATTTTATTTATTTGAGAGAGAGAGAGAAAGATAGTGAGAGAGAGCACGAGTGTGGAGAGGGAGAAGCAGGCTCCCCTCTGAGCAGAGAGCCCCACCAGGACTCGATTCCTGGACCCTGGGATCACGACCTGAGCTGAAGGCAGATGCTTCACGGGCTGAGTCCCCCAGTGGCCCCAAATTAGATGAATCTTCAGGTAGCCAGTCTTCCGACCACTCAAACTGCCTGCTGCCTGAAGCAATTCCCTCTGTCTAAACCCCCTGGGGTTTACGCCTGTTTTCCTGCTGGGACTTGGTAGAAGGAAATTCTAACTCCCCATGGTGATAACCCTCAACGGAAGCCAAATACCAAAAGAGATTTAAAGAGAAACACCACCTTGTAGACCTGTTTATTGACTGAGCATGTGGAAGCGGTCATGTCCGCAGCCCCGGGCTGGGTGGGGGAGGCCGGAGTGGGCTCTCGTGGAGGTGGTCTGCAGGCGGGACCCCTGATGTGAGTGTTGCTGCCTGGAGGGGGTCTGGGAGGCTGGCCGGCTGCTGGAACAGCCTCAAGTATCTCTTGTCAAAACCCCACGTTCTCTAAGTGGTGGCCTGACTCAATCGAGGACCTGGTCTCCCCTCTTCCTTCGCCGGCGTGTTGAGTATACAGGTGCTGACTGCCTATCATGTTTTTTCCACCAAAGCAGCACCTAGCGTTGTTGGCTTCATGCAGTGGGGTCTGGGTGGATAGTTGCTGAAAAGAAGTGTGAAATGCAAGAGTGCCAAGGAAAGAAATGGGCAGAGGAGTCAGGGTGGGGGAGAGAGTGGCTTTGTCTTTCAGCCGTTGAGACCCCACTCCTCCCCTTCATTCTGCTGTCATGGTGGGGTCTCCAGGCCACTTTGGCGGGCTTTCTTTCCTACCCCCCTTCCTTCCAGCCCTGCCACTGCCTTTGCAACTGGTTCTGTAGGTTTGCCTCTAACCCTCCCTTTGTGCTGGGGTCCCGACCTCCAAAAAAAAAAAAAAAAAAAAAAAGCAAAAAGCAAAAGAAAAAAGTTTGTATGTATACACACACACAGACACACATAATTTGTAGCTTGTAAATATTGTGTAGGGATATAACATCCTGATCAAAAGCATGGGCTCTGAGACCAGAATTCCTGGATTCAAATCCTGGCCCTGCCACTAACCACGTGTCTCTAAGAAGCTACTTATATTTTTCCGCCTCATTTTTCTCATCTTTGTTGTGTTTAAATCATAGTGACGGCTACATGAAGCTTTTGTAAGGGTTGAATAAACTCATGTAAATAGCCTATAATAGTGGCTGGTATTAAATGAGAGTCTGAAAAGTGTGAGCTTCTGTGGGTGTGCATAGTTTTTACCATGTGGGGTTAATTGCTTGTGTCTATATACAAAAACACACACTCGCACGGTAGCATGCACACTGATCTTTTAATCACATGAGCAGAAATTTAGGAGAGGTGGAGTAGGAGGGAAGAAATAAAGAAGGGACAAAATAAACAGAACATAAAGACAGATAAATGATAGATGGATGAGAACAGTGCTGGGTTAAGAGGAATGAGCAGTGTCTTCGGGCTTTCTTCATCAGAGAGGAAGTCTCTAACGTGTTTCAGATTTCCTGGAGCTAAGGTTCACCATGTAAGACAAAAGTTAGCGGTCTTAAATTAATGTACGCATTTGTAATGAGGCTTCTAAGTGACTTTTGTGGGTGTCATATTGGGAAATAGATCAACTTTAAATGCCTGCACTTTACCCCATGCCAAGTGACAAAAATAAATGAATAAATAAAAATAAAGGAAAAAAGATCTGCTTCACGGTCATACTTTCACTCTTAATGAAAGAAAACCTCACCTCTTCTGTGACTGAAATATCACATCATTTTCAGGACATGCAATGAAAATAAGATGCATTTTGACGTTTTAAAAGTCTTGGGGCTTCTGGAAGAAAGTACCTACCTTTGGAGAGAGACATTCTAGGTCTTCAAAATATTTATCGTGCTGCCACACAGTCAGCATAGGGGCCCTTGTCCTCTGTTTTATAGTTGTCAGCTAATTTTGGAAACTGGCAAGCTCACATAAATAGATGGTGTGCTCTTGCTTCAACACTTCCTAAAAAAAGAACTGTTTGCATAGTTCAGGAATGGAAAGGGATAGGGCGTGATGAGGAAGAATGCTATTTCAGACAGATGATAGAAGCTGGCATCACTGTGAACCAGCGAATGTTCTACATAGTTAAAATTAAAGGTTTTTTTTTTTTGATGACTAAATAATATACAGAAAACCCCCACAACAACTGTATAATACCCTAATGCCCACAGGACACACATCTGCTTTTGAAAGGTCCTTGTCTCTTTCATTTTTTTTCTTTGATAACATTGAATTTATAGCACAGCTTCAAATTTACAGAGCGGTTTCTTGTTTGTTCACATTGGTGATTGATCCAACAACTCCAGATCAGAGGGCAGCATTGTTATTACAGTCTGGGATTTAGAGAGCCAGGAGGCAGAAGAAATTGCCCAAGGATGTGCAACCTGTCGCATGCCCTCCATCATCTCAGTCTCCTTAGCCCCCAGGACAGCCCTATGTGTTGGAACACAGAAGTCTGCTTTGTTGTTTTCTTCATCATTGTTTTCGCTTAGTTTTTAGCTTTCTACTCTCTTCATGAAGTCAGATTATCCTAGTAATGGTACCTAAAGAAAGGAAATTAGTGCAACTGCTATAATTCTAGCAGACATTTTAAGAAATGAATGTAGGAGGTGGGAATTACCTACAAATCGAAATGTTTCTTGGTTCCATTCCACTCATATATACTGGGTGTCTGGGTTTTGCTAGGGACTGAGTATTCAAAATAACAAATAAGTCATGGTCTTTGACTTAAGGAGCTCTCAGTAGGATAAAATTCAAAATCATCTACCACTTTATACCTGATCTAATATCCTTTACTGGAGTATAAACACTTGGAAAGAAGCATCGGCATCTGATTCATCTTGGTGTCTCTGAAGGGACCTAGCATGGTGTGCACTGAACATATGCTCAGTGTTCAGTGAATATGCTGGATCGATAAATATTAGTGCTGAAGATGAATTATGCTTAGAAAGTCATGGTAATAGTGAACACTGGAAACCATGCAAGTTCACTGAAAAAAAGTCTTGTCTTTATTTTTTAGGTTCACAGCAAAATTGACAAGGAGATACAGAGATTTCTCATATTCCCCTTGACCCCACAAATACACAGCCTGCCCCCACTATCAACGTCCCCCACCAGGATCGGTATCATTGACATTGTCGATAAACCTACACTGACACATTATTATCGCCCACAGTCAATTGTTTGCATCAGAGCTCAGTCTTGGCCTTGTGCGTTCTATGAGCGTGGACGAATGAATAAGGACATGCATCCCCCTTTATGGTGTCATATGCAGAGTGGTTTCACTGCCCTAAAAATGTTCTGTATGATACTTTGTTGAGTTCTCTCAAGTGGGTTTTGATAGAGCGTTATCTAGATGAAGCATAGCTTATTATGCTAAATGTATTTTCCTCAAGGATTTCTTTACAAAAGGTATAAATTCATGAAAACATGAATAATTCAGATTATTAGCAATAGCAAATGAATAAAAATGAACAGGTTGTCACTTTCAAAGCTCTAGTGTTTTGCCGATCTCAAAAATGGTATTTGGGTGGTGGGCCCACCTGCATTACTGTAGTCAGATATGACAGTTCTTTCCCTCCTTGTGTTCTTTCTTGAAATCATGGAACTACTTGCTCCAATGGAATCATCGGGTTTTTAGGTAACGTAATCTTCTAATTTAAACTGTGTTCATCTATTCATGAATGTTCACTAAAAAATTACTTTTCCTATGAAGTGATGTCTGTAATTCTAATGTAAACTTTTGAGTACACAGTTGTGTAAAACATAAATATCCCCTGTGGGTACTTCCTATGTGGAGAGGAAACTTTCTTTTGTAGTCTTTTTGATCTAAAAGTAAGGCCAAGACTTTGAATATGTGGTTCCACTGAGTGGAGTCCTACATTGTCTTTCATGAATAAATCACACCTATAATTTACCACCTGTTTCTAGTTTATTTTTTATTTTATTTTATTTTTTTTAAAGATTTTATTTATTTATCTGACAGAGAGAAACATAGCCAGAGAGGGAGCACAAGCAGGGGGAGTGAGAGAGGGAGAAGCAGGCTTCCCACCAAGCAGGCAGCCCGATGTGGGGCTCGATCCCAGGTCTCCGGGATCATGACCTGAGCCGAAGGCAGTCGCTTAACCAACTGAGCCACCCAGGCACCCCTCTAGTTTATTTTTGAAGAAGAATAAGAACTTGAAGACACATGCGAAAATCATGTCTTTCAGCCCCCAATATTTGTGGTTTTCTTGATCAGTTTTTCTTAAGTTACTTGTCATTTTTACACTTTGCAAAGAATACCACTTGGTTTCCAAAGAAATGAGAGCTCTTCCACAGTGAGTTTTCATTGGTTTTATGTCTTGTTTAATTAGATTTGACAATAAGAATGCATCTCCCTAACATAAATTGGTTGGAGAACAAACCAGCCTCCTGTCAGTCAGCATTTGTACTTCGGTGCCAGGGACCAGAGTGAGATGGGCTCAGCTGCCATGTTTTCCCATGGGAGTGGAGAATACTTCTCAAGCCAGTAAGGTTTTGAAACAGAAATCAATTATGGATACTTTAATTCTATTGTTCTACTGCAAAGGTTCTCCACTGAGGGCAGTTTTGCCCTCGGGGCCATTTAGCAATGTCTAGAGACATTTGTCACAAAGTTGGGGGAGGGGGCTGGGGTACATACTACTGGCATCTAGCAGGTAGAGGCCAACACTGCTGCTAGGCATCCTTCGATGCATGGAAACAACCTTAATGACGAAGGAATATCTGGCCCCAGATGTCATTATTGTTGAGACTGAGAAATGCTGCTCTACTGTGTGATGTAAGGGGATATAATGTATGTCCAACATTTTTTGAAAAAGTTACAATGGGGACTCATAATATTAAAGTACATATAATCTGGAAAGTGAAAATAGAGAGTTAAAAGATTAGAAAGAAGGAAAGGTAATGTACCTTGACCCTGGGATGCTGCTATTACTATGAGCAAAGCTCAAAACCTAGATCCAACGCTCCAGGGCACCAGGAAGGTCAGGAAGTTCATCAATTCATCCCTTGCAAATCAAACAAATATTTATTGAGTACTCACATATGTTGGCCTCAAGTTACAAAATAATAAATACTAAAATAGAATTTTAAAAATGCTTGTTGCGATCAATGTTATAAAGGAAGACTAAAGGGCAGGGTGCTTCGTAGCTGCGGTATCCGCAGTTCTAATTCTGTTTGGAAAGAGAAATTTCTAATGCAGGCAAGGAATTCTTAGAAGAAAGGAATATATGTAAAGCATTGAATAGTCTTGCAGACAGAACTTCAACTGTGGTTTTTGGTAAAGGGATGGAGGCTTTCTCTCAAAAAGTCATGTCTGTTGCAATCTGGAAGCTTTCTGTCACAAACCTGGAAGTTTCATATTATCTGGTTCCTGGGGCTTCTGGGGGGCTCAGTCAGTTAAGTATCTGACCTGTGCTTTCAGCTCAGGTCATGATCTCATGGGTCCTGGGATGGAGCCCTACATCTGCTTACGATTCTCTCTCTCCCACTCCCTCCCGCTGCCCCTCCCCCCCGACTTGTGCTCACACACTCTCTCTAAAATAAATAAATCTTTAAAAAAATTACCTAGTTATTTAGGAAAGAATATTTTGATAGGATCCCAATGTAATTCACTCATTTATAAATCATTTGTTCATTTACGGTGGCATGGTTCTACAGGAAGCAGCAAGTCTCTGTGTTGCCCAGGGACTGTCACAGATAGTAGGACAGAGAGTGTTCTAGAGGCTCGGAGGGCCAGAGACAATTCCTGGAGAAGAAAGTCCTTTATTTGCATGGTCAAGATGAGTAAAGATGATGTGAGTGTAAGGCTGAGATCCCTAACCCAGGGTTGACATGGTGGTTGTAGGAGGTCCACGAACCGTCTACAGTTGCGTGCCTTATTTTGGTGCCTAGGTACGGTGCATTATTATTTCACCCTATGTAAGGGATTTGTACCTTTAATGAGATTCTTGAAGGGATTATATCACTTGAAGAAGATAATGTACCACTGTTCCTAAGAACTGTACCTTTAATCCCCCAACACGAAGTTTAACCCCCCTCCACTTTTAAAGTCTCTCATCATTAAGCCTCCATTTCCACCTCTTACTCTTTGCTTCCTGTAGTCTTCGAGAACGCATCTCTGATTGAAAGATAGGATATTGTAATTAGGAAAAAGTTAGTTTTGAAATCTGTCTCTGGTCGTTCTTATTAGTACACTATCAAGCTTTCAATTAATGACTTGTCTTTTGTGCCTTTTGAATTATCATAGCATGTGCCTTCAAAATTCCCACCTGGTAGGACACTATAATGAAGAAATAAAAAAAAAGCAATTTGCTACTGAAAGAATTGGATTTTGTGCTGTACGTGTTCTTTCATAAACCTCAGGTGACAGAGATCATCTACACAAAGACACATTTTTAAAGAAACTTGTTCCTAAATGATTCTTGGAAAAAGAAATACAGGTGCTTTGTTTAACTGGAAAATACATAAAAGGTGGCTGGGGATTTTTTTTCTTTCTATTTTCTTTTCATATGTTGCACATTGTCAAATTTTAATGTTTTAAACAGAACGCAGAAGCAGATATTTTGCACATGTAACATCGCGTTGAAAATAACCATTGAAATGTTTATGGGAATTAATGAGAAATGCGGTTCGTCGATTGTAAGTTTCCAAACAGGTGCATACACGGTGTCTTCTTCACACATATGATATTATAATGCCTTGGTGCGTTTTATAAAACACGGTTTTATAATTTACCGAAATAAGCTAATCATATGTATCTTCTTTTTCTCCTCCAGAGAGACAACCACCGAGTTAGCGGGAAGTCTACCAAGGTAAGGGGGCTGGTTTTGCTTATTCTGTGCATGATCTCTGATACACCTCAAAAGAGTTGCTGTATCTTCTTGGAGAGGCCTTTGTAATCTTCTCTTCCTCACATTAGATTTTAAGACTCATATTTCATGATACAAATGCCAAAAATTGTATATAAGTCACACATAAGAGATGTAACCAAGAAGAAATGAGAGAAATGTCCATGTGTGGCTTAGAGAAGTCATTCCCATTTTTTGAAAGTTATATCATGCAATATCTTTTATCTATTTATCTATCTATCTCATATATATGAGCTATATTCTCTGCAGAAATTATAAAAAACATGTTGCTTCCTTTATTGTATTCATGGGAATTAGCAAAATGAATTGTGGTTTTCTTCCATGTATCTACTATATTGTTACTGCATTTACAGAGTCATGAAAGAATTCTGAGTCTCCATGAAAGAACTTACATCATAGTGTTGATGATAATATAAATACTTTTGTATTTCTTATTGTCACTGAAACAAATACTTAGTAATATTATGTCACCAGGAAATGAAATCAATATATACATTACTCAATGTGCTTTATATGTTTTTGATATTTTAGGTCACCGTATGAATTAAGATATGATTAAGGATGCATATTATAGACAACTAGCTATCAAAATTGGTTATCATTATTTATTCAAAGAAAAAAAAAAAAGAAAAAAGGGAGTGACAGTATTTTAAGAGGTTTTTAGTGGGCATATTCGGCAGCCCCGAGCATCTTTCCTTCGTTTTTCAAGATGCTCCATAACCAGTTATGAATGAGTGAGTAGGGCATAGGGTATTGCCTGGGAACTGTTAGAAATGAAAATGATGAGAATCTCAAGAACAAGAAAAAAGAAGAGCCCGCAGAATGTGATAATGAACAGCACCAGGAATAGGGAGAAAGTGCATATCGTCACCATCTGTTACAGGAGATAAGCACATTTGGTTGCTTTTTTTTTATGTAAAGAAAATCTTTGCTTATAGGCTCATGATTAATATTGCCAAAAAAAAAAAAAAACTGTTTACTGTGATCCAAATATTTAAATTACTCTATGTCTTAATTCTTTGGATACCGTCCCAAAGAAACTTTTCAAGTCCGTGCCGGTTTCCGGGATTTAAAGCAGACGACGTGTGTTCTAGTGTGTGTGCGTCCTCACTGGGTTTGGTTGTCGTTGTGCTTTCACTCGGGAGAAAGTCTGCTGTGAAGACCTAAGCATTCGTCATTTTCAGAGAGAACAAGAGAGAGACACTTGTGGGTCTGCCCCTGCTTGTGGTGAGGAAGTTAATCCTAAAATAATGGAATGCAGAATGTCTTTCAAACTTTTCTAGAACAGTTGAGGTGCAGACCACTCTCGTATTGTCAGATGTAACCCACATGGAGCTATAATCATGCAAATAAAAATTACTGAGACGTCTGAGAGACGCGGTGTGCACCTTGAATTCTATTAAGTAGCATTTTCTATTGTGACTACCGAGAAGCAATGCCCATATTCACTGCGAACGATCTTCTGTTGTAGTTGGTCATTACTCCAGGGAGAATACACCCCCTTCTGCAGTTGGGTGGGAGGGATTCTAGTAATGAGCCTACCTTTTTTTTTTTTCCCCCATGGGTTGTTGCTATTCTAATATTGCATCATGTTGAAAATAAACATGACAACAAGCCCGTCTTAACTGCAATTCACAGTCATTGTAACGCACAGCAATTAGGGTATGAGAAATAAAATGTCAGTTCTTCCTCAATTATGCTTCTTCTAATGTGGTCTCAGGTACCGTCTTACTTTCTCCAGGGCAGTGTGGGACCTACCCATTGATAATCATTTCTCTTCCTCGCATTCACGTGAAATAACGTTAAAAACGTTAGTGACGGATGCTTCTGCTGGCGGCAAACTCTTTGGCTAGCACTCGTGTGTTTGCACGGCCTTCTAGAATTCAGTCAGTCCTTCAGCTTCCGACCCTTTTGCACATTTCTCCAGACTGTCAACGGCGAGGTGCAAATGAGCCCTGGAAAACCTCGGTGCTATTTAGAACAAGGCACCTGTAGTTATTTTGTTTGTGGGTCAGCTAATGATGCGTGGGACATGACACTTTGTGTTTTTTATCCTTTGAGCCCTAAAAACGTGCTTATGCTTTGACATCTAGGAAAAATGGAAAATTCAGGCAACTGCTAACTAGTGATATGTGGCTGGGAAGGAAGACAGTGGCTTTTGAAAGCAGTTTTGTGGTTTGGTTTTCATTGGCTTAGTCTTGAGATTTTCTGCAAGGCCATGTAGAAATATCGCACGGGGACGGAGTATTTCAACTTTAATTGCTTTACATGGCATTAATTTCAAGTAGCTGGCCGCTGGTTGATAATATTCTGTGAAAATGTACAAATAATGTAGTAGTAGATTATGTCATGGTAGTTAAAAATGCTTTGAAGTTGAAATGAGATATGTGCACAAGGTACTTGAGCGGGTACCAGGTTTGTTTTTCATTACTAATGATAAGCTAAATGTGTTTGTGAATTCTTGCCATGGCTGAAATTAAAGCCAGGTAATAATATGTCACCAGAAAAAAATTAGATTATATGGGCAACGTGAGCTAAGCATTGTAATTTTATTATAAATATTAAAACCAATGATCTTGTTGGGATTAAAGCAAATATTTAAACTGGCTACACGTACTATACATGCTGCCCTCTTTGTGTGAAGTGTCCTGGAAATGGAATGTGTGTTTCTAGTTCTTGAACTGTGACAATGACATTTTCAATCTCACAGGTGACTCCTCACTTTTATTTTGCTATAAGAAAGAACAATTTAGGAATCTGAATGGTTGGTTGGTTTTGTTTTTTGTGTTTTGTTTCCCATTACAAGCTTATCTTTCAAGATCTTTTTTTTTAATGGTGAAGCGTGTTTAGGTAGATGTGTTTTAATTAAATTAGGGTAAAACACCCAACTATTCAAGTTTGGGAGGCACTAAATTAGTTACGGTCAGCTGGGGTTTTAACATAAATGATGCTCATACAGAGCTAGCCCTTGATCTTGGCCAGCAGAATAAAGGTATAAACAAGGGTTATATTAATGGAGGTTTTAGCATGATCATGTACTGTTACTGGCTATTTTTGAAAAAGGGAGAGCATTTTAATTCTTTGTTGATGTAGTCCACTTCCCTAATATGAACTAAATATTATGGAAAATAAAGGAATAGAATAGACCTTTGTAGAAGGAGCCGAAGAGCTACAATAGTTCTTATAGCACAACACGGAGAGGTCAGGATGCTTGTTGAGGATCATTAATAAACAAAGCTTAAGATAATTAAGGATGTAACTCAGAGATCATGTTTTACGATTTTAGCTATTGGAGGCAGGGACCAAAAGTGAAAATCATGAAAGAAAAACTTGGACTTTTTTCTTACATTCTAATCGAATAACTTGATCTTTTGTGTGTGCCGCCTTTGAGGGGATTGGGGACTATAAATATCAAATATATGGTAACCAAGCGCCCGATTTCTAGACTGGCTGCATATGCTGTAGGTTATTATTTGAGATCCTCCACCAAGAAGATAGAACTGCTTGTTTATCTGACTATCAGAAATGAAAGTCATTATGCTATAACAGCTTCACCTATGGAATTTTGGTCTTCAGTTGCTGATCGTCGTTATTTAGAATTTGAACTGAACAGATTCCACATGGTGGAAGAGCAAAACTAAACTTTCTGATTGACCGTAATTGCCAGTCATGGGCACTGGATTTTTAGTTTGATGTCTGTGTCTTTGATGGAAGGCTTTAGTAAGTAAAAGAATCTCATATTTCTTGTCTTCAGTATGAAATGCTATCTTGTTAGAAATTAGAAGATACAAATGTTGATGACACCAAAAGCAAAGGCAACAAAAGCAAAAATTAACAAGTGGGACCATATATCAAATTACAGAGCTTCTGCACAGCAAACATCAACAAAATGAAGAGGCAACCTATGGAACAGGAGCAAATATTTGCAAATCATATATCTACTATGGGCTTAATATCCAACATATATAAAGAACTCACACAAATCAATAGCAAAAATACAAACAATCAAATTAAAATCTGGTCAGGAGACCGTCACTAATCATCAGGGAAATGTAATCAAGATCACTGAGATATCTTCTCACACCTGTTGGGATGGTTGTCATCAAAAAGACCAGGGATAACAAATGTTGGTGAGCATGTGGAGAACTGTAGGCAGGAGTATAAATTGATGTAGCCACTACAGAAAACAGTATAGAGTTTACCCTAAAAATTAAAGATACAACTACCCAGGATCTCAGGATCTCAGACACTCCAGTGTTCAGTGTAGCTTTATTCAAAATAGCAAGATATGGAAACAAACTAAATGTCTGTCAACAGATAAAGAGATAGAAAAGATGTATCTGTGTACATATGTACATACACACATCCACTAGAATATCATCCATGAGAGAGAAGGAGTTCTGTTCTTTGCAACATGAATGGATGTGGAGGACATTGTGTCAAGTGAAAGAGGCCGGAGAAAGACAAATACTGCATGGTTTCCCTTATTTGTGGACTCTAAAAAAGCAAAACAAACATGAATAAATGAGACAAACTCATAGAAATAGCGGAAAACAATTTTCCAGTGGTTGGGGAGTAAGGAAAGTAGGAGAAAAAAGGTGTTGGTATTTCCAGGCCAACCTCTTACTAAGTCATCTGGAACTGATGAGCATTTCCTGTCTTTCGATAATCCCTTAGAAAGAATAATTCCCCTAACTTTTCTGGGACCCAAGTCTGGTGCCGTTTAACATTTAAAAGATCTATCATTTATTCATTAATTCAGCAAAGGTGCATCAAGTACTATATGCCAAGGCTTACTGTAGACTCTTTGGTAGAATACAAACACAACATTGTCTCTTCCCCTGAGTAGTTTAGTCCGGTAGAGCAGGTGCCGCTCATCAGAGTGCTGGGTGGAAAGTGTTTGATGCCCTAAGATAGATCAGACAACTTAGATAAGCAAACAAAAGGCACTAAGGGGTTTTAGCAACAAGATGGGCCTCTTCGGATGGGAAGAAACAAGGATGACATCATGAATCAACCTGAGCAGGACTTGAGAAGATGGGTCAAGATGAAGTATGTGGTCATGGAAAGGGCTGTGTACTCCACACGGAGGGAAAGACATCCCAGAGGCCCAGGGATGGCCTGGAGGGAACAGGAAGTGGTACCTCATTGTTAGATAGTGTGCAGTAGTAGGACGAGGAATTAAGGGATGGCTGGTTGATGTGAAGAGGTTAGACACCAGACTGAGAGGCTGTTATTCTCTTTGATACTGTTTATGCAGAGAATATTCTCAACTGTTTTTAAAGAGCAATATGGGCAGATTAATAGAATGGATTTGGGGAAAGAAAAGGAGTTAAAATTCTCTACAGAAGAAGCCATTATACCCCCCAGACTTTACAATCCCCTGAACCCTCCCTCTCATATTTGCCACCTAGCTAACAATAAAAAAGAAACCAACATTTTAGATGCCATTTCTTCTATGAAGTCTTTTTTTTTTTCTCAAAGATTTTATTTATTTATTTGACAGAAACACAGCTAGAGAGGGAACATGAGCAGGGGGAGTGAGAGAGGGAGAAACAGGCTCCTGCTGAGCAGGGAGCCTGATGTGGGGCTCGATCCCAGGACTCCGGGATCGTGACCTGAGCCAAAGGCAGATACTTTAACACTTTAAGCATCCCTATGAACACTTTTTTTGTCCTGAAAGGTTTTATGCTCTTTCTGTTAATTTCCAAAGCCCCGAGTACTCCTATCCTAGCATTTGTGTCACCTGATACTGTGGATTAATGGAAGACTTTTACACTTTCTCCACTAAGTAGAAACCACATTGAGATCCCATTATTATCTTCAGTGCCTAGCAGTGCCTAGCAGTGCCTGAACATGTTAGGCCCCCAAAAAAATATTCATATCTGTCTTTGACCATTTGAGTGAATAGATGATTTAATGAATGCATAAAAGTTTGAATTAGAAAGTATCTTAGTCAGCTCTGGCTGCTATAACAAAATACCACAGCATAGACTGATGGCTTAAACAACATTTATTTTCAAGGTTCTGGAAGCTAGGAGGTCCAAGATCAAGAGACTGGCCAATTCAGTACTCAGTGTCTGGGTGAGGGCCTGACCCAGGTTTGCAGATGGCTGCCTTCTTGCCATATCCTCTTGTGGCTGGGAGTGGGGGCAGAGAGAAAACTCTCTGGTGTCTCTTCTAAGGGTTCTAATCCTTTCATTCAGACCCCACTTTCAAGACCTCATCTCAATCTCATTACCTCCCAAAGGCCTCACTTCCTAACTCCATCCCATTAGGGCTTAGGGCTTTAACACGTGGATTGGGGAACATGGGGTAGTCTAAGGAAGGGAGCCAAGAGGCACTGAAGAAGCCTTTTCCCAGAGAACCAGTGGTAGGCCAGATGTATGATTTCTGCCTTCTCTTACCCTTCACATGCTACTCACTTTTTTTTACACTTGGCACCCAGAAACATTCATCTTAATGGTTGTAAAGTTACTAACCTAATTTAACTGTATCGCTATTGAGTGTGTGTTAGCATAGAGCTTAGAAGATTGGGCTTTAGACCTGCTTGAATTTTGTGCTCCTGCTTCTTAACTGTGTGACCTTGAACAGGTGAGTTAATATCTGTCTTAGTTTTTCATTTGTAAATTTGGAAAAATCATGATACCTATCTCAGTGTTGGTGTGATAAGATAAAGCATAGAATAAGTTAGGCTCAGTGTCTGGTACACAGTAAATAATCAATATGCCGCAGGTATTAGAGTGGCCCATTCAAGATGGATTTATGCTGATTATTTTCACCAACATTTGAGCACTGTCCATCTCTAAGACAAGGTCCCTTTTGTATTGTGAAATGCAGCCCTAGTGAAGTGGTTTTTCACATTTGCCCTGGAGCCAAACTCCAGAACCTGTTAGAATCCTGTTTGGCCACTTACTGGTTCTGTGATCTTGGATGAATGTCTTGGCCTCTGTGTGCCTCATGTTCTCTCTCTGTAAAATGGGGATGATCATAAGACCAAGTGGTCTGGGAACAGTGTTAACTTTGTTATTTTATTATAAAGAAATTAGAGTTGCATGCTGGTTGAAATTTGAGGTGGGGAATGGAGTAGCAAGCCAGAGGCCCTACAGGCCTCTAATTCATATGTTAATTATTCAGTAGTGGAGGTTTTTGCCTTGCTATCAATGATTATGGAAAAATAATAAAGCAAAATGCCCCAAACATTAAATAAAAAATTCCCTTGATCTTGCTATTCTGCATGAAAATAATGATTACCCAAAGTCAGTACATATGAAGATACTGCCCAGCCAACATGGATAGCTCTCTCAAAAACATGACTTTCATTACTTCTTTAAATTACCTAAATCAAAACATTTCATTCTTTATAGATGTCTGTGAGTCCATAGTGACTAAATTAAATTGCACTTGTTTTATAATATAGTGTTCTGATGTGTAACAGACTATCAAAAGAACGATCTTTACAAGGAAAACTTTAGAATACTCTTAAGTTACTCATTGCATGACCTATTTAAACAGCTTAGATTCTTCTTGTTGTAGACTGCATAATTAAATTTTAAATGGAACATGATAAAGAAATTATACTGGTGATCTCCAGAGATTTTGATACCCTATTTGGCTCTTTATAACAGTAAAGCAAAGGCATACTTTAAAATTTAATAAAGGCCTGCCCTAATTTTTTTCCTTTTACATTTTCCGTATCAACTCTGTAATTCAAAGGTATGCTATATTCTCCACAAGTGTTACCTGAACTAAATGACCAAAATAAAAATTCTTAAAAGTGCATTTATCCCAATTTGAGAATTCCATTATTTGTGCACAAGACCTTTTGTATATCGGTTGAACTCTTTTAAGATAAAGCCTGCCGTTTCCTGAATTGTCACCATAGAGAATTGAGGCTTCATTCATTCTGTTTGTGGAAGCATCCATATCTTCGGAGTTTCTAAAGCAAAGGAATAGGAAATGGTTTCCATGGAAGGTATAATTTTGCAATTAGAATTCCTTATGTGCTATGTCAGAGTTGCACTTCCTGAGAAGATTGAAGGCAAAACACACACACACGTGCACACACATGCACTCTCTCTCTCTCTCTCTCTCTCTCTCACACACACACACACACACACACACACACACACACACACACACACACACACACACACGGCCTGCAGGAAGGCGAGCCAGAGCAGAATAAGGAGAATTTCTGGCCCCGGCATTCGAAGAGCTATTGCAACCTCTTGGATAAATAATTTTGTTTCCTAATCTTCCATCGTTCACTTTCTTTTGCTTTTAAAGGGACACTGCCAAGATAAAATTATGTGTTAAATATAATTTTCTTGCATTTACTTAATACCACTTCATTGTAGTAAGTATACTCATGGGGAGAAAAACCTGTTCTGGCTTCCCTGAAGGGTTCCCGATTTTGCTATCCACAAAAATTTTGAGCTTTGACAAAACACCAGGTGGGAAAGTTTCTCTCCCTGTCCAGAGCTGGTTTGGTTTTCACACCTTGGGAAACACTTGCGTCCACTGGGGTTTGGACTTTTCAAGCTGCCAGGATTCTATAAATTAATAAAATTCAGGTTTATGTATACATGCATATTTTTAAACCTCACAAACCTTTCTTTTCCGATTAGGTTTTGTAAATGTTCCTGTTATGGATTTCCCTTTTCCTTCTTTCTGGCAAAAATACAGATTTCCTTTTGGGCCCAAAACTACTCAAGCATCCTCTGTTGTTTTCATTTTTCAAATAAGCAACATTAAACTCACATAACACTATATAAAACCAAACTGGAGCGGTGACAGAAGCCAACAGAGAAAATAAATACACCATTTAGCCAGACTATTCATCCTTAACCCTCTGCTTGTCGTGCTTTTTTACATGAGAGATGTAACTTTAAGGAGTAATGGTGAGCTACCTAAGGGATTCTAAAGAGAACTCCATATTGGGAGCATGAGTAGTGGAACTTCCACTTTACCACTATAATACATTTGAGACCCTTCCTCACCCAGGTTCAAATAATGGAACTAGCATCTGCAAGAGTGACATCTGGTGGCTCATAATTCATTAGAGGTAAAAGAACATCATTCCCAAATTAGGCTTTAAGTGAAATAGGTTTCTGTGGATAGTTTACCATTTAAAAAAATATTTAATAAATAATGAAAATGATCATTGACTTAATAAATAGTGACATTTTAAAATGCCTCTGTTGGTATTAACAATATCATTATTACTAGCCGTGTCATTGACTACCCCTATGAACAAGGGAATATATGCGCCTATGAAGGTTGCAAGGTACTGTGATCCCTGCCTTTAAGAACCAGAAGATTCTAAAGGTGGAAATGTCACTTGTAATAGGAGAAGGTATGTTCTTCTTAGATACCAGTCCGCAGCAGAGTCTATCACATAAGAAGCTGGGAACATTTTTATTGAATACCTCAAGTATTCAATATTTAAGTTCAGAAGGGAGAAAGGCCATTTTTTGTATGACAATTGAAAAATATCATGATGGAGGATATAGATCTTCTGGGAAAAGAAACAGCAGGAACAAAGCAAAGAGCAAGAAATAAGGAGTGTCCTGAAATGGAGATTCAGCTGGGTGATTTCAACCAGATGGTTTGTTGAGAACTAGTAAAGTAGGGGTTAGAGAAGCACGTAGAAGCCAGCTCGTAAACAAGCTTTAAAATGATCGGAAGAGTTTTCCTTTTGGTTTGCTTGTTTTCAGTAGGCTGGGGGAGACGTGTGAGCAGGATGAATATGGTTTGGACTGTGCTTGTAAGGTGGCCTGATGGTGTCCTGCAAAATGGATCCCAATGGGAAGAGCTCCAGCCCCGTGAACTCCCTGAGGACTAAGACCAGGTCCATTTTGCTCACGTTTTTATCCTTGAACCCCTAACACAGTGCCTACAGCACATAGTAGGGGCTCAGATGCGAGCCAAATGACTTAATGAGTAAATGGGAGATGAGTTTTCTAAATAGCTCAAATGAGGATAATAAATGCATGACCTAGACTGGGCTCCATAGAAAGAAAAAAGCAACAGCAGATTACCGAAAATATTGGGAAAAACTAGTCAATATGACTCGCTTAAACCCAGACGATGAAGCAGTCTAAATGATTATCAGGTTTCCGGTTTGGGAATGTCATGGTATCACCCACAAAACCCAAGGAGATTTGGAGGAAGAATTTGCTGGGAAATGCGGAGGTACAAAGAGGGTTGTTTTCTACCGAGTTGAGATCAGGCCAGATAGCGAGAGGAACGTTTCTGGGGGTCTTCGGAGTTGTTTTCATGAACGTTCATTGTCATCGTGTGCACACAAATGGTTTTTGCCACTTTCCTAGTGGCTCCCCTTGTCAAGCGAGGCAAGATGCAAGTTTGGTAGGGAGTCCTCAAGACAAGTAATGTTGAAGCAGAGGTAAATGTAATACCTAAATGGTTTCCAGTTCAATCTGGCAACTTATCAGGGGAATAAAGCGAAGAGTCCTCTGGGGCTGCCTTACGTATTCAACTCTGCTTTCCTTTTAAACATCCACCTTAATTACCATCTTGTTCCTAACATTCACTGCAAAAATTGGGTGCGTGGCACTGTTAGAGGGGTTCTCTTGGCAATGGAGTGGTGTATGCCTCCTGGTCTCATTTGCCGTGGCCTGGGACTGCCTGGCTAATTCTATCATGATTGGAGTTTTATCTTTTCTCGGTTCTCGCCTGAAGCTTTGGCAGCTGAGACTTTAGTTGAGAAAGTTCGATCCAAGTTCAACTTCCGTGATACAGGAGTTTCTCTTCAATATCACCGTGAATTGAAACCCCAAAGTAGCACAACTTTTTAGCTGTTTATTTGTAACCTCACTGTAGCGTTGCCTAAATATTATACATGACCATTTCCTATAAAAGAGCAGAGATTAGTGTGGGGGTGCTTCGGGACAGCTTTTGGTATAACGGTTAAGGGGAAATCGATCCCAGAGAGGCTATCTGGTAGCCTACAAGCCCAGAGGTTGTTGAGTCGTGTAGATTTTGGATTTTGCTTGTCAGTGTGTATAGCCATTCAAACATCGTACGGGGATGCTTGTGTAGATTGAAACAGTATGTTCTTGTTGTAGCTACAGTAAGGGACAGGGCAGTAAGCCCCTTTCTCCGTGGTTTCACTTCCCATGGTTTTAGGTACTCACAGTCAACCACACCCAGAAGCGGATAAGCTTACTTCTGACTGTCAGAAGGCACGTGCAGACTCACGCTGTCATAATGCCTACAACATTCACCTCTCCTCAGCTCATCACATGGGTACCTTATCATCTTGCATCATCACACAGAGTTGGGGGAGTACAGAAGAATACAATATTTTGAGAGACTGCATCCCCGTAACTTTTATTATGGTATCTTGCTATTATTATTCTGTTTTGTTGTGAGTTATTATTGTTCATCTCTTACTGTGCCTGATGTGTGAATTAAACTTTATCATGGGTGTGTTTGGATAGGAAAAACACAGGGTGTCTAGCGTTCAATACTAGCCAAGTTTTTAGGCATCCACTGGGTATCTTGGAATATGTCTCCTATGGAGCGGGTGGCGATGGCTGCGTCACTTTGGAATTGGGCAGTGAGACCCCCTAAAAGAGCCAGGGTCTGGAGTGCATGATGAAGTCAGAGTGGGCGCCATGACTTCTCAGCCCAGTGACCACAGAGTGCTGACATCCTTCACCCTTCTCTCTTCCTCTCCACTGCCAGCTGGATTCTCTCCCTTCTCTGATACGAGCACTTGGCTTTCAGAAAGTAGAAAGAAGCAGTAGGAGCTGTAGAAGAAGCAAGCATGAAGAAATGGTTATTCTCACTCAGTTAAAAAATAAATCCACCACAAATAAACGTTTTCCTTTAAAAAGTTACTCAGTGGAACAACAATCCCTTTTTAATGTAAAAATTGCCCCGCCCCGAGATCACAAAGTAATCTGTACAAGAATAGTGAAAATATCCTTGTGTGAATGTCCCCCCCCACATATGCTCCACCCCCCCCATTGCTTTTGTGTAGGTTGACTGATAGGACTTTAGAACAAGATGGAGTTATTCTGCATCATCTTCTTGTTTAATAGATGAATAGACTGAGCTTCAGAGAGTCAAAAGGAAGTCCTCATGACCACGCAGTTTGGGATTGCTGGACAAGTGGATATTTGCTCAGTGTGGACGGAGTCCAGTTATTACTGGGGCTTATGTGGGGGGCCAGAGGCCTAGAAACCCCTTGACTTTCTGGTTGTCTGAACCTACTCCCCTCCCCCACACTTCTCTGGTAACTTCTGTCCCACTGCCCTATCAGCCCCTGGGTACGAAAGCTTCATTTTCAGTGTTTCCATTCATTCTGCGTTATATCATGTTGTACAACCGTGTTTCTCCAATTCGAGCGCACGTGAGGGTTTTACTGAAACGCATGTTCTGATTCAGTTGGCTCGTGGTGAGAGCTGACCTCCTGCATTTCTAGTGAGTTCCCGTGGGACTTCTAAGGATTCCGGTCGTCAGACAGCTCTGTCAGCAGCAAGGGACCATGGAACCTTGAGCCACATCTTGTTTGAAAGAAGCAATAGTCACTTCCCAAATTCTAATCCAAAACTTCAAGAGCTGGTGCTTTTATTCATACTGTTCTACCTTATCTCCGGTTGGCTTGTCACTATTTACTTTTTGAGAAGATGCTACAAAGTGTTTTGGAAACCGCTTCTGCAGGAGTAATTTCTTTTCAAACTCCGAGTAACTATAAAACCACTGTAGAAGCCTGTGGATTGAAAAGAACGAAATAAAGGCGGCGTTCTATTATCAAGCCGGTACGAATTTAGGATACAGTACCAATCAAAATCTGACTTTCAATTCTGAGTTTATGACGAGTAAGCTATCATCGGAGGAGAGACCAGAGGTTTGGCTATTAGAAAGTTTTTATTTTGCGAATATGAAGTCTTATTTATGTCAAGTAATTGAGTTCCCATTCTGTACAGGGGCTGTAGACCATATTAGTGTTGGTGGTACGACAACATGAAAATATATATTCATATTAATATTCAAGAGTCAGTTTCGCCACTGTCGTCAATTCATGGGCCACGGAGCTGATTTCTGGAAACTGACATTTATTGACTGCGCAGATGTTAAAATTGTCTTTGTTTTATTCATTCCATATGAAGTTGAAAAATATTAGAGAAGTAATATTGCTTCTCTCTTTCTCCCTCTATTCCTATTCATCCTGTCCCCTTCACTGAAGTAAACTGAGGTGTCTTGGATATAGCAATGTAATTTGCAATGACTCAAGAGGGAGAGAGAGAGAGACAGGTAACACGGAATATTCAGAATTCAATAATGAAAAATAATCACTTTAGTGAAGAGCCAGCTGTTCTTTGTTTTCTAATAAGCGTGTGATGTTGATAAAAAATAACATTCGGGTAAAGTTTACCAAGAAGAATTGGTTTGGTTCAGGGTCTAATGCTGTTTTGCAGACTAGAAAATGTTTTTTTTTTTAGCTTTCACAAAAAGCTGAGTAGTACAGCCAGTCCAAAGACCCAGATGCAAAAGATTATCTTTAAGTTTAGAGAATGAAAAATGCCAGTCACATGATAATACTTTCAGAGAATATGCCTGTGTTTTCTGTGTCCTTCATATTTCACTTGAATGAACACTTTATGGATTTTCATGACACTTAGGGATATGCTAAAAAATGCCATTGCAGACCCATCAGGTAACTTAGCTTTAGATGATTCTCAATTGAATTAGTTTAGCGTTCTGCTATTTTCCTACTTAGAAAAAAAATAAGAGTTTGGTGACAATTTGGTAACCTTTCTGTGTCTCCCCTATGGGTTTGTCAGGTCAGCGAGTTTCCCCCAGAGCTAATCCTGAATCAGAGATTAGAGTCCAAGGACATGAGGAAGTGGGGAAGTGATGCAAGAAGGGAGGACAGCCAATAAACATAAGCTCATGTGTGGGTTACTGCCTAGGCGATGGGGGCCCAAGCACACCAGGCACCTGTGAGACGCTGTCCTACTGAGACGTAGGCCAGCTGGGCTATTGTCCAAAATGGCTTATCCTTCAGCGGTTGATGGTCCTTGTATAAGAGCATCATTCTTGGGCACTTCATCTTCCCCCGCTCAGGCCAGGCACTCCAAAGTCCAGGAAAATAGCTCTGTCACTCCCTGAAAGACAGAAAGAGGCAGAAATTCACAGGCTCCTAGGGAAGGATCTGCAGGTGACCCACAGGACAAACTGAAGGCATAATAGGGCATGGACAGTATCTTATCAGAACGTCACTGTTATATTCCCTGCACTGGCTGCCCGGAACCCAGCAGATGTTAGTCAATATTTATTTAGTGAACCAAAGAAGGAAGAGCAGGAGGGAAGGGGGGTAAAATGGATGACTCAGACAGATTTGGAAAAGCCAGCACTGGCTACACGTTAGCCAGAATGGTCACTACATCAGAGATCACGGAGAGGTTTTTCGATTTTTGAGCATGGAGCCCAGTGCAGGGACCCTGAGATCACAACCTGAACTGAAACCAAGAGTCGGACACTTAATCAAATGAGCCACCCCGGTGTCCCACAGAGTTTTTAAATGGTATTTTACTTCTGACTTAGGTCCCCAAGCTAATAGCTAAGTTTTCTGCTCGCCAGATTCATTATGCATGTGAAGATGGGCAAAGGAAAGATAGGGTAAGCATGAGAGCAAATAGGCCTGGATATCAACCACCTCAACTCGAGGGGCTGGCACTAGGGGACTTCCACCTTGAACATCCACGGTTAGGTTAAGCCTCTTAATTTTTCAAAAGGTTGAGTGTGTTCATCTTCGGCTACTTCATATATATGAATTTCCAACATTCTAGTCAGTTTCCTAGTTATTAGTGAGTGGTTGAAGAGCTAGCTGTGGGGGTTATCCATGCGAAGCCCTGGACTAGAAAACAGGGAAGTGACTGGCTTCTTGGTTGTGGAAAGAAGGGCCGGGGCGGCAAACATCCGGCATCTAGACAACAATGGAAACGGTACTTTGCCTGCCTGGATGTTTGCAGATAACCAGATAGTTCGGTACAGCGCCAGCGGTTTTGTTTACGTTCTACTGACATATTTGAGTGAAGTACGACATTCAGTAAATCACACAGATGTTTCAAATACATGACACTAAGCGTAGAAATATCTAGAAATAGTGTGTACTGCTTGGAATTATTATTCTGTTATTTCTCATTATGTTGGGTAGATTGTTATCGCCTGAGAGTGCTTCTCTTAAACCACACACGGATGTGAATATGTTCATATGTGTGGGTGGTATGAATGTATGTTGGGAGGAGGGCTTGAGGGAGGGACCGCTTCCAAAAGTAAATCATTTTATTGGTTTGGTTTGGTTTGGTTTATTTTCTGGTTTTGATCATCTGTAGCTTTGGGAGCACTCACGATTATTCCTTGATTTACTGAATGTGTAAAAAAACTTCAAAGGGCCATTTCTCTACCTGGTCACCCTCTCCCAGTAGGACAGCTATGTTAACTTCGTAACTGATTGTCCAGACCTGCTCTTGTGGCACGTGGGAAAGCACTATGAAGCATGCAGAGGTTGACAGTACTAGCAAAGAGTTAATAAGTTTGAAATCCTTATTCCTTGCCAGAAACAGAAACACAAGCAAAAAGGGGTTGGCAATGATCGCTTTTTTTTTTTCTTTTCTGAGTAGTGGAAAAGACACTAAGGCCCACACAGACCCAGAGTACTGAAGTGTTTCCATGCCCCTGGGCCTGCCAATCCCTCTCTCTCCCTCTCTCTCTCTGTGTCTCTCTGGGCCTCCCATGGCCCTGGAATTGGGTGGCAGGCCAATTATACAGTGCTGTGGGAATTGAACCCATAAACACTTGCTTTCTTCTAGCAGGACTCTTAGCTCCTGACAATTTCCTCATCCTGATTTATTGATTTAATTTTTGGTTGGCAGTGGTGGTAGTTATAAAGTAAATTTACCCCAGGAAAAAAAAAAGAATATTTTGGGAATTCATTAATGCTAACCCTGTACTTGGATGCTAGACTCACTTTCCATCTGCCTAAAACAGCCACATAAAACAGGCGAGTGACACGAAGCAAGCAACAACTAATTATCTCCTCCATTTATTCTGTTGGGATGGTGGGAATTGAACGTTATTTTCTTCTGAATAGTTAACCTTGGATATCAAAAGTCAAATGACTTTCACCAGCCCCACATTTGTCACGATGTTCAAATTTCAGCCATGCATTTCTCTATCTCCATTCTGACTTAGGATTCAGAAAAAAAAAATGTCTTGGATGTGTTTCTTCCCTACTCTTAGACCTATTTTTTCTGTAACAAATTACCCCCAAACTTAGCAGCTTCAAGCAACAAACACATTGTTGTCTCAGTTTCTCTGGGTTAGGAATTGGAGGACTTGTGTTTCAAGATCTCTCACAAAGCTGCAAGTGAGGTTTTTGGCCGGGGCTGTGATCTCATATGAAAACTCAACTGGGGAGAGACCCACTTTTAAAGTCATTCACATGGTTGTTGGAAGGATTCAATTCCTTGTGGACTATTACAATGAGGCTCCACTGCCTGGTTTTCTGTTAACTGGGGCCTCTCCCCACTTTCCTGCTTTGTGGGGCTCCCCATAGGTAAGAGGGCTTCTACTACAGTCAGACATGAGGTACAGCCAGCGGGATGGAAGTCGCAGTCTTTTTATCACCTAATCTCATCAGTGACATCCTATCACTGTTATTGTATTCCCTTCATTATAACTGAGTCATAGGCTCCAGCCCATACTGAAAAGAGCGAGGTCATGAATACCAGGAGGTAAGGATAACTGGGGACCATTATAGAACTTTCCTACACAAGGTCATGAATACCAGGAGGTAAGGATAACTGGGGACCATTATATAACTTTCTTACACAAATACGATTCCAAATTGTAAGCTGATGGACAGTGTTTTGTTTCGTTTTGCTCTAAAGGACAATCTCAATTACTTGTGGTGGTGTGGATTAATATCTTGATGGTGAAGAAGAAAGAAATCATAGGGCCAAGAAAAATGCGATCATTAATTATTTCTTCAGTAATAGAAAATTGTCCCCACCACAGCTAAGAAGGAACCAAAGTTGAAGCCAAGGGTAGGCTCAGGGCAGGATTCTGTGTCTGCTCTAGGGGGTGATGAGATATGTATCATTATGGAAGGACTTCCCGTGAGAGGCAGAACACCTTCAATGGCACTGAAGCAAGAGTTGGTTGAGTTCTGAAAGAAGAAGAAGGACTTGTGGACCTGGGATCAAGATAGGTGACAGGAAGAGAAACTTATGTGTGTACTTTTTACTAGAATGAGCAGATTCTCATAGGGAAAAATGGGGTGCCTTATATAGGACTGGATTTGGGATGGGGGAATGGGATGGTCTAGGACTCTAGAGCCCTAGGCAAAACACTGTTCTCAACAAACTAGTCCTGTCACCTACCCCAGATGGCTCCTGAATGGGGTGACTTAGGATCTTGACCATCTGAGGGTGGGCTGGCCACGGCCCAAAGGTCAGTGTTCTGCCAACACAGGAGTAAGAAAGCCCAGACTCTACTCCCTCTGCAATGACATAGCCAGTATGTCGTGGGCACACATCGCCTCTTCAGGTTTAGGTAGTTGATCTGCAAAATGAGAGCTTTTCCCTTCCTCCCAGCAACAGAGCCTTAGAGAGTTTGCCGGTGACTCATAGATAGCTAAATGAATCCCACGTACAGACACTTCAGTGCCTGTAGTGTTGAACCTCTCTGCAGTATTTGATATCGTTGACCGTTTCCTTCTTCTTGATATACGTCTTCCCTCAATGTGGATAGAAATATAATTTCAGAAGTCATTAGCAAATAGATAACCTTTGAAGCTTGGGAGCATATTGGACCCGGGAAGGAATTTTGCATGTGAAGGGCAGAGAGCCTAGACTAGGACCTCAGTACAAGGGAACAGGGGGTAGGAGAATCCAGCACAAGTACTGACCTGAGAGGTAAGAAGGTAGCCAGAATGGAGTGGGTTTAGAAGGAGTTGGAAGTGAGCAAGTCTAGAAAATTCACTGAAGAAGCTTAGCATCGAAGGGGACAAAGAGAGGCAGTGGTCACTGGTGGGAAATGATGGGCTTTGAGGCAGGATGTTTCTTAAAGGCAGGAGAGATGTATGCATGTCTAAAGGCTTAGAAGGTATCAGAGAGGGTGGGGAAAGGGGTACAGTTCTTGAGAAGGGAAGAGGGTATGGCTCCCAAAGCACAGATCGGCTAAAGAGGAGAGAGCCTACACTTCAATTTAAACAGGATGAAAGAAAGAAAAGAAAGATGCACATCAATCTGTGGGGACTGGTGACCTTAGTGGGTCTCCTGGACATTATACCCAAGAGTAGACTGGAACAGTAGGCCAGTCCCCCTACAGGGGATGTTGTTGATGAGCTTGACACAGGGCAGGAAGGACAGGGTTAGGGTGGAGACAACTCATTTCATTTCCCCCCCTTCCTGCCTTGCCACCTGCTCTTGGGCAGTGGGAGGAGGAGGTGTGTACAGCAGGACAGAGAAGAGAAGAGGAATGGGAAGAGGGGAAGAATTCCCAGCATGGCCAGGAAGGGAGCAATGCAAGCAAGGAGAATCTGGGAAGGCTTCATGGAGGAAGTGGAACTCAGCCCTAGCCTGGGAGGATGGTCAGAACTTAGGTGTTCGGGAGGAGCGGGGGGAGAGGTAAGGCAGGCTCAGAACTTGCTCCCTGCCAAGGCCTGGCACGTGTTCCCCTGCCCCACCACGGCCTTTTGTCAGAGGTGCCAAGGCTTAACCTGCGGGCTTGCCACCGGCAAGGTGAGGAGGCAGCCTTTGACCCGAGGCCTGTGTTGCCTCCATTTCGTGCCACCCCGCGTCTGGAGGGCTGCAGGCTAGCCGAGAGCCACGTGGGCTGGCAGTAGCTGTGCTTGCCAGGACACTTCTGACATGGGCAGTATCCGTGCCTCGCTGCTGGAATAGCGTTGGTGAGCCTGGGGCTGTGCTCGGGCGCAGTGCAGGTGCCCAGAGCTCTGGCGGCCCTGTGCGCATGTGTGGCAAGCGGTGATCAAGGCGGTCCCGGAAACTGCAGCGGAGACCAGGTGGGTGGCTGCTGCGTACCTGACGTCAGGGGGCGGGGAGGCGGCACAAGGGCCCTGGGGCAGGGTCCGAGGCTGTTCCAGGACAGGAGCCCGGGAAGGTGGCGGTTGACTATGTTGACATACTTCTGACTGGGCTATTACAGTGTGTTCATGTGCTTGCTCAAACAGTATGTCTCCATCTTCCCCTTCTTCCCCCTGCCGGTGTGATTGAGAAAACCACCGCGGGACCGCAAGTGCAAGATTCATACAAATAGCGTAGCAGGGGACCTGGGTAGGAGCAGGGGGCCCCCTTTGGGAGGAATTTACCTTTTAAAACTAGAGGGGGAACAGGTGCTCTGGAAATGGCTTATAACTGCACGAGGGTGGGGATGGCATTCCTGAAGGGAAAGGTTACTTAGATTAACAACACTCTGCGGAAAATGATGGCATCCTGGCCCTGTCATTAAAACAGGTGGCTGTCATTATGGCCGCTTGCTCATAATGGGAAGAGAATACTGGCTGGGAGAGATTTATGTAGGCCCCAGAAAGATGAAATTGCACATAAGGGAGGAAACAAGGCATAAAGAGGGCCAATTTGGGGAATTTCTCTCCCCGAAGGGCCGCACGTGATGCTCATTAATGCGGTGGAGTGCGTGTCACCCGTGTAGAGGGTTACGTCACCACCGAGCTTTCATCTGTTCAGGTTTATTCAAGTATCATTTGGAGGTTTTTTTTCCCCTCCTCTTTGGATGTTTTCTTCCTGTTTAAGAGAGTAGTGAGTATAAACCTTTACTGTGTAAAACAGAACCTACTCCTCTCCTTTTCCTACAAATAGTGTTGGCACCCCACCCCTTACCCCCACCTGGAAGGAAGAGTCATCCTACACATAATGGTGAGGTCATGAAGGGGTCCCCCTGCCGTGTGGGGTTACTGATGGGCACAGGCGCCCTATGCTTCTGTTCTTAAAAATGATTTTTTAAAGAAAATGTTAAAGTCTGAAAACACTTCGTTTTGAAGATTTTATTTATTTCTTTGAGAGAGTGCCCACAGGAGCAAGGGGATGAGACAGAGGGAAAAGCAGACTTCCCCTTGAGCAGGGAGCCCAATGGGGCTGATCCCAGGACCCTGAGATCACTCTCTGAACCAAAGGCAGATGCTTAACTGAATGAGCCACCCAGGTGCCCCCCACTACCATTTTTTTTTAATTTAATAAACACTTATATGGGGCTAATGCTTGCCAGGCACTGTTCTAAGCATCTTTTAAATATTATTTCATTGAATACAGTAGCACATCTAAGGACTATTACTATGTCCATGTAGAGGTGGAGCAGAGAGAGATGGACCTCTTCTGACGTCACACATCTTGTAAGTGGTGGGGTTGGGGTCCCAGCCCAAGCAGACTTGCTCCGGAAGCTCCTAACCATGATGAGACGCTGACTACCTACATTGTCCTTATTTTCCTCCTAGTTTTAGGAGGCATTTAAGCTACTCACTGGCCCCATCTTGGAGTCTCCTGTCTGATGAGAACACATTCTTTAGATCTCAGCATGTTAGATGTTGTATAAAAGGTTGGGAAGGTATCAGAATGGCACTTGAGCTTGAGCGGACAGTGATGTTTCCCATTTCCCGGGCCGCTCTAAAATGCCACAGTCAGACCTTCAGAGCCCCACTCTGCGTGCTGTGCTAATGGTCAGGGGACCTACGATAACCTTTTAAATCCATTAGAAGTACACGAACTCTCTCCCAAGCAGAAGAGATCAACACAAAGTTTCAGATAGGCTTACACACCTACTGTAGCAACCCTTACCTACTGCCCAAACCTTGCTCTTTGAGGTAGTTAGATCTGTCTTTGGAGATCCTGAGCACATTTTTCCTGGAGATTTCGAGCTGATTTGGTACATATGGGAAGCAGGGTAATTTACCCTTTTCCTCTCCACCCCATTCACCTGTTGACACAAGACATGAACAGCTCTTATGCCTTACAAGGTGTAGCCAGATCACCAAGTAATTACCTTGATTCATGAGGGCGGGAGTAGAAGGTAGCGTGAAACATAATTGTTAACTGAGGATGGTCAGATTGCCACTCCCTTAATTTGTAAATTATTTCGTGTTGTGTTAAATACCTAACAAGCATATTGAAGAGGGGAACAGTATCTTATTACCTTTGTGTCCTTGATGCCTGGCTTTCAGTGTTTGTGGAATAAAACCATTGAGTAAGTGAGCACCAAGCACCTAGGTCCCTAGGATCTATATACATGTACCTAGCACCTAGGTATCTAGCATCTAGAATACTCCCTGCTAGACACTTGCAGACGTTCAATAATGCCTTCAACTTTCTGAATCCAAGATCACCAATAGTGCAGTATGACAAAAATCCTCATCTGTGCCACAAATGCGTAAGAGAACTATGTCATTTTAGAAGAGAGAGGAAAGTGCTTTGGCTTCAGGAGAATAAGAAGGTCTCCATGAAGAGGGTAGCCGAGAAAGCTGGTAGAGGACAGGAGGAACTTCAATCTCCAAGACCATGAGGCGAGAATGTGCAGAAGACTCACAGGTCACATGCCCTGCAGACTGAGGTGTGCAGAGGTTACACAGGGAAGGATGAAGCTGGAAATGGATTCCGATGTGTTTGGGGGGTTGTTGACTGTGCGCTGGGGCGCATGCGCGCGTACACCAGGTGGTGAGGAGCGGTTCAGGAGTTCGAAGCAAGGGTCACAGCTCATCTTTGGCAAGCTTAAGCTCACAAGTGTCCCTGGTGAAGGTGGATCTGGGAAAAAATAGCCACTGGGGAGACTATTGAAATCGTCCAGAGAGAGGGAAACGGGAGGGACCCTTGACATTGGCGTGGTAGTGGGAATGGAAGGAGGTGTCTCGGAGAATGATGTATGGGATTCACAGTCATTTGGCCAAGAGCAAAAAACAAAGGAGGACTGAGGTACAGCTACAGGGGGACCAGCGGTCGGGAAATCCGGGGGATGGAGAGGAAGAGCCGCGTGGGACAGGCTGTGGAGCTGGGTCCGTGGGATGGGAACTAGGGAGCCACAGATGCTCACCTAGAAGTTAGACATGTGTGGGCTTGGGTGTGGAGTTCAAGGGGATCCCCACGGAAGTATTGCTTGAGGAAAGGAGGAGGAATCAGAGCTCTGAGGGAAGGGAGGTGAGGAAGGGGGAATGGCTTACACGAGTAAGCACAAGTCACCGAGAATGACAGTGGTTAATACCCGGTGAGAGCACAGGGCAGCCAAGAATGGACACTCGTATTTCCTCTGGTGTTCAGAGTCTCCAGACCCTGCTCCTCAGGCCGACGGGTCTGTGTGGGCAGCACAGCTGGCGGGGCCTGCACAGCCCCGGGGCATGTCCACACAGACCTCACAACGAGCCTGGTGGGGCCCTCAGGCTTGCTGACCCCTCCTGCCCGCAGCGGCATTCATCGGGTTGCTGGGGTTCAGCCATCCTCTGACTGCTTGCCTGGCTTCTGCCCCAGAAATCCTGCATGTATTCTCAGCCCAGCAATAAGAACTTTCCTATGAAAACCAGACCATGCCCCGCCTTCCTCAGACTCAGACCGGAAGCCACAGGCCTCCTCTGTGTTTCCCAGCCCGGGAAGCTCTGCCTCATCCCCTGCTGGTCCTCACCTTGGTCACTCCAACCCAGCCAGGCCAGCCCCTTATTCCTCTCCCTTCAGCTTTGAGGGTTTTGCAATTGAATGATCTTCCCTTGGGTAGACTTCTCTCTCCCATCTCACCTCTGTGCAGGGTTTTGCTTAACTGTCACCTTCCATTTGAGGCTTTCCATGATGTCCCTATTTAAAATCACCACTCCCAGCCTGCCCCTGCCCCCAGCATCACTTCCACTCTGCCCCCCTTTCCCCTGAAGTATAGAGAGGACCAAGAGTATGGGCTGTGGGGCCATACTGCCCATGGGGGAGGGAATCTTGGCTCTTCAATTTCCCAGATGCCTGACCTTGGGTGGTTACATCAACCTCTTGAGGCCTCAGTTTTCTCATCTGTAAAATGGAGATATAACAATAACAGGGTTGTCATGAGGACAGACTAGGTTCACATATGTAAAGTACTTAGAATACTGCCTGACAAATACAAGTTCTCTGTAAGAGTTCCCAATCATTATGCCCAGTACTGAGCGCCACTGGGCATTCTGCGTATTTACTAGTTTATTTGTTTTTGGTCTACCCCTTCCCACTAGTATGCAAGTACCATCAGGGCAGGGATCTCTGTCTCTTGTTCACCACCACATCCCCAGGGCCTCGAATGGGACCCGGCATAGGGCAGCAGTAGGGTGTTGAACGAACAAGCATTGTTGTGGTCTCCTGTTGGCACTTTTGTGTGTGTGAGTGCCTCAGACGGTAAGAAGAGCAGGCTTCATAGGCTGACAGCATCACTGGGTTCTGACTCGGGGCCCTGCAAACCTGGGTCTCCCTCCCACTGGCTAGTGGCCATTACTGCCAGGGCCAGAGTCCCCAGACCTATGGAAGAAATCTTCCTCTGCGCCACCAGTTCTTCCCCTCAGCCATCTCCGCAGCTCTGCATCTCCTCCTCTCATTCCTCCATTCTAGTCTCGTAAGAGGACCGCAGAGACAGAGCCTCAGAGGGACCTTGGGCTTTGGACTACATCTGACACCCGGCCTTCTGCAGAGGGCAGAAGGACTAGGACTAGTCTCTCAGTGGGTTGACAGCCCCCGCCTGCAAACCGGCAACAGCATCCACATCTCTACTGCCGAGCCCCTGCCAACACGGGAGGCTGAAATTCTGCTCTCAGTGCGTCCCAAGGCCGCACGCAGTTTCACCTTGGCCAGTACACATATAAGAACAGTAGTATCCATGCGATCTTGAAAGGTTTCCACACATGTGATCCTTAACCTTTTCCACGAGAACAGTAGTTTAGACTAGTAAGGCACTGGATTTTGGTATGTGACTCTAACTAGCTGTGGCAGTGTGGTTCCTTCTCCGGGGGTCCTCTAGACACTGACCTGCCTCCCACTTCCCCCAGCACGTTTCTATGTGTAATACAAAGATCCCTTTGGTTTAAGTCAGTGCCTGACTTTGGCGATCTGATCCACTAACTGCCCAAACACCGTGTCCTCGTTCTCCGTGCTCCTCAGCGGTTCGGAGAAACAGTGGACCCGCTCATTCATCCATCCATGGGCTGCCTCAGGCCAGAGGCCAGGTCACTGAGCGGGCCAGCAACAATCTCTGACGACAGCACGGAGCCCTCGTACCTCGATTCGCTGTCCATGGTTAGGGGCACAGGCCTATGTGTGGGGCAGGAGTAGGACTCGGAGCTCTGATTCCCTTGGTGAGCACACACTGCATCCTGCCTCATTCACTGCGTTCCACGAAATTGACACATATCAAAGGGTAGTTTCAAGCATGCCCCTGTGCGACAGTCCAAGCCTGTGATGGGACCATTACTCATGCCCCCTAAGCCCTTCTAAACAGAATGGATTGCCAGACAACACCAGCCCCTCCCATTCGCTTTCCCAACTACCTCTTCCATGAGACACAGAGAGAACAAAACCTAGAATGCACTGAGTCATCCTGTCAAACTCGGAGAATTCCATGTGCTCCTCTTCCTTGCCCACCCCTCAGTTAAGGGTGCAGACCCCGACCTCGCACGGAGCTATCTGACACAGACGGACTGAGCCCTGCTCTGGGCCTCACGAGCTAGGTGAGCCAGAAGAAACTTCTCTTGGCCCCCAGCCTCCATCTGGCTCCGCGTGAAGCCAGGCAGGATGTGCAGTAGAAACTAGCAGATGCTGTTACTGACTCGGTCCTGGCCACACAGGCTGACGCTCAGAAGGGATCGGGGTTGCTATGGCTCTGGGGTCCTGGCCCGCTACCACTGTGCTGCCCACTTTTCTCAACTGAACTGGGGGATGGGCCTCTGCATTTCACCGGAAACCATGTCAGACCACGTAAGGAGAGAGAGTGGGTGCAGTGACCCCTACGGGAGGACTTAGGGGAACCACAGCCTGGTGGACCTTCTGTGACCACGCTCTTTGATTCCACATCCTTGGGCAGCCCTGCAATAGAGCTTGCTGTCTAGCGGAGCCCTTGCTACGCTTTCCTTTTCTATCACCAGGAAGGGAGTCTCTGGGAGTTTACACCTTGCCATTAAATCTCTTTCGTATCCAGAGTAGAAGCAGAAAATGGAGTAGCCTCACAAGGATGCCCTTGAAGGTTAGGCCTGGAACGCTGTTCCCTTGAGTGTTCGCGTGATCCTAAACATGGGGCCTGCAGCCGGAGCCTCCCATTGTCTCATGACACTTCTGTGGCCATAAAACATGAGATTCTGCTGTTTTATCAAGCTTCTTAGAGGTCTGCAGGCCCCAGACTTTTCCTCTTCCAACTGCATTGGCTGTTTGCAGAACATTTCAGAGGGCCGTGAGGATGTTCTTAGGCCAAGGTGAAGTTTGGCCATCCTTCAGTGGGAGGGGCCTTCGTCTCTCCTACAGGCTTAATTCTGCGCAGTGGTCTGCACTTCCCCTCTCTGCCTGCATACATCCCGCTCAACGACAGCATACTGCCTTGCACAGAAGCCATCACGTTTTACCTTCTAAGTCATGGACCCTTGCCACCTCCCATGGTCCTTCATGGGCTCTATCCCTCATTCACACTCCCTCTGCCCCACGCACTGGCTGCCACTGGCTTCTTGCACATCTTCCTCGTTCCCACTAGACTTAACCTAAAATGTGTGTTGCTGCGGCTGGAGATAGCAGAGGGAGAGCCACTGCTTTTCCTGTATTACTTTCATTTAGTTCCAAATATTGCCTTGATCTTGGTTCCCCAGAATGATCTTCCCTTGGGTAGACTTCTCTCTCTCATCTCACCTCTGTGCAGGGTTTTGCTTAACTGTCACCTTAACAGACACAATATGGGTGAAGTCAATATTTATTCCAACAGAATTAGGAGAGTGGGGGAGGGCGGCAATCTCTAGGGGGAAAGAGAAAGACACTCAGGGTGAAAAATATTTGGTTTATGATGCATTCTGCATGCTTGTGTCCTCCCAAAATCTGTATGTTGGAGTCCCCACGCTGAAAAGTGATAGTATTAGTAGGTGGGGCCTTAAGTCACGAGAGAGGAGCCCTCTTATATAAGAGATTCGCGAGAGGCCCCCACTGCCCCTTCCACCATGTGATGGGAATCCAGCTATGAGCCAGGAAGAGGGCCTTCGGGAGAACATGACCTTGCCAGTGGCTTGATCTGGGACTTCTACTGTCCAGAACTAAATTTCTTTTGTTTAAGTGCCACCCAGTCAAAGGTGTTGTGTCATAGCCCCGGGAGCAGACTAAGACAGCATGTGAAGTCTCCCCTCCCAGAACCCAATGGGCTGCTCCCTATGGATGTTCCCTCCTCCCCTACGGCCTCATCCAGCCCCTCCAGTTCCCTCCTTCCCATACTCTTTCTCTCTCCATTAATCTCTGTCCCACTTCCAAAATCCGTCCCTGCATTTTCTGGAATATGTTATCAGTCCCCAGACCTGACTGCTTCCCAAGGGGCCTGTGTCTCTAAGGGGTCGCTGCCCAGACTCCTTTCACCACTGGGGATGACCGAGAGGGGACGTAGAGTGCAAACTGGAGGACAGGATGGCGTGGATGGGGGATGACAGGAGGGGTTCTTACTTGGGGTTGCAGGCGGCTGCTTAATAAGTCCCACCTCGAAGTCCAGACTCACGCCAAAAAGAGCAGTTTCTGGCCAAAAACCCCTTCTTTTTCTACATAAGAGATTCACATTCTTCTGGTTGGGTTGACAGACTTTGACTTTTTTTTAATGCTAAAGAGTGTGCCCTTTCTGATCCTGGGTTGCCAAGGGGCTTTTCTGATTACTGCGGCCAACTGGGAGCCATCCCTCCACACTCTGACCTCTTTCCTTCCAGAGTTTACCCCCTGGGGGAGGGCTGGGAGGGGATTTGGCCAGACTTGTGCCTCTTAACTGCCTCTGCCCTCTCTGTGTGCCCTGGAACAGAGCAGGAAGCTGGAGCTGGGGAAGGACCGCATAGCTTTGGGCGGCTGGGGACCCAGAGAAACTTACTCTCAAGATTGTGGTAGTTGAGAGCCAGGGCCTCACAGCCCTGTAGGATGGCTTGCTTCTGTCCATGGCCCCAGGAAACACTGGGTCTGAGGCAATCGGGCAAGAGGCTTAAACGTGTCAGGATTTCAGACGGAGGTCTAGACGAGGGGCAAAGGAACTGCACGATGTTCTTATAAATAGTAGCAACCCGAGGGGGAGATGGGTATGGTCCTTAGTATTCTGTTGATTTTATTCTGGGAGTGGGGAGAGAGGGGAGTCTGCTCTCCCCCATCCACTCTCCCAAGGACTGCCCTTTTCAGGCAAGTGTGGAGGACATGTAAGCATTTCAACAGGGACACAGGAACTGAACTATTTCTGTGATTTCCCACCACGACCACCCGCTTTTGGAAACGGAATATCATTTACGTACTTAACATTTTTTTTGGCATATAAAACTGCAACTTCTGTGATTAAGTTGCCACAGTCCACAGTATAAAACATTGAAGTTCAGTTAAAGCGTATGAGGCAGAAGAGCAGCCGACAGCACACATTAAGATGTCTCTTGTTAAATGCCTGTTGCGAAGGGAGGTCACTCCTGGTGTCCGACGATCTGAGCCCGCACCAAATCCAAGGAGATTTTCCATGAAAAACACCTTGTGAGTCAAGTTCAGCACAGTCAGGCTTTAACTTTGTGGGACGGTACGTGGCAGCAGTCATTCTCTTGAGATCTCATTGTGGTAACTTGTGAAAATAGCTCATGTCCCATTGGTGCCCTCCCTATTCTGTGATCTACTATTTAGCTAGACATTGGGTATCTACCAAAGTCAGTTCCCAGAATCATCAGGACACACTCTTCAAGCCTGCCAGGAACTCATCTTCGACACCTCCTTCTGGGTTATAGTTCCAAGTCCTCAAGCCCTGATGTTGGTAAGTTTCTGTTCAGTGAGTAGCCACCCTCCAGCGGAAGGGTGATTGGGTGGGTGGACATGGTGCCATGCTGTTCCACTCCTCCAAAGACAGTAGTTTTGAACTTTGGAGCCTTCCTTAATTTTGTGCCTTCTGCTCAGACTTCCCAGTTCGGCCCATGTCTCTCCCTTAAAGCTAGCCCCTTTACTCTTGGGCAAAGAGGAAGGAAAGCAGCTCACACTCTTCCATTTAAATGACCCTCTAGTCCCCCATGCAACCCTGCATCTTGCCTTTGTGGCCCAGCAGCCTCGATTTAATGAAGCTATGGCCAAGCAAACAGACGCACATGAAAGAGGAAAGGCCCTCTGCGTGAAGAGATGTCTAGGCCTCTTCTCTGAAGAGGCAAACATTGCTTCCATTGACAGATTCCCTTTTAGTCTTACACACTTGGAGCTCCTGGAGCTGTCCCACCAGCCCTGGGGCCTCTTCAGCCCCACAATCCAAAGTGAGGAAGGGGAGTAGAAGGCAAAGAGAGACAGGGAAGCATTGAGCCAGAGCAGTGCTCAGGGCCTGGCAGGGAACGGAGCCACCCTCGGGAGTGCAGGTCATGGGAGTGAAGGCCCCAGAGCTTCAAGGAGAATGTCTTTGGACATTATCAAATGTCAGGGAATTGCTATGCCAGAATTACCGTCTTAGTTGCACATTCTGAGGGAAGATCCGTGTCATAACAAGCTCATAACCCTTACCCGTTGAAATTCTGCACCTATTATGTACTTTTCCCATCATGGCTGTGCGGCCCATACCAACTCAGCCAAGAGCCACCTCCCATCCCTTTGAAAACTGGGTGCTGCTCCAAACCTCCAAAGTCAGCAGCTCAGGTTGCACACGGCTTTGGAGTCAGAGAATCTCGAGGTGGAGAAGGAAACCTTTAACTGAGAAGGAGAACAGGAATTGGACTCCGGGGAGGAGTGTGCTAGGGCATGAACCCAGGGAAGTGACATTTGCTGGGGAGTCCCAGAGTCTCTGTCATAGTGTCCCTTTCTCTACATAAATATTTTAACACTTATGTACATCTGTGTCTAGCTATATCTACTTATTAATAAAGAATTAGTGACTATGAAACGGTCCGGGAACAAGATTATGGTGACTTAAGTGGCTACATTAAAGTGATTTTTATTCAGTCACTTGTAGAACTTAATTAGGGCCTATGGCTTTATGGGAAGAAGTATAGTGTAAAAAATCAAGCAAAGATAGAGGGGGATAGTGATGTCCCGATCGTTGTTCACCATTTGGTCTGTGTATAATTAATTTTCCTCGTTCTTCCTGTAATCAGGCATCCAGAATGATCTGTACATGTTTAAGGGGCTCAGGTTTGGCGATAGTAAAAGATGATGCTAGAGAAAAGCAGACCAGCGAGTTGGTTCAGATGTCTACATAATAGAAAAACAGTAATAAAAATGCCATCACCTACATATTGGAAGAAGATAAAATGCAGTGCTCCTCACGGATGAATGGTTAGTCTCATTCTGTCCTCAAGCCATAATCAATTGTGCATCATTAACAAGACACAAAATCTTTGCTAATTAGCTTTTATGATTATATTGTTATTGCACTGAAACATTTAAAGCATTGGAGATAAAGGAGATAGGATTACCCACATGAAAAAAAAGTCATTTGAAAGGGGGACATGATGCCATCTTTAGAAATTTTCACTCACTGTTACCATCTGTAATTTTTAATTCGATTCACTGTGAAGATTAATATTTTTAGTAAATGAGTGACAACTGTTGAAAAGAAGAAGAATATCGAATGTGCATTCACATCAGGAAAACGAATAAAAAGTTGGCTATTGGAGTTACCTAACATGAAGGACTGTTCATTTTCTCTTTGCTTGAAATTTTCAAGGCTGTTTTTATCCTTACCATACATATAATTTCATATAAATTTTTCTTCTCTAAATATAAGTAAAAGAATTCGGTCAGTTAAAGAAACAGTTAGATACATACCTTATACCAGCAAATGGATCAAAGATTTCAGTGAGGAATGCAAAACAATAAATCTGTCAGAGGAAACCAAGAGAGAATTCTCTAATAACATCGGAGTGGGGAAGCCTTTTTAAAACTCGGTTACAAAACCCAAAAGCTGTATGAGAAATAGTAGATAAATTTAACTCCCTAAAAAAAAAAATATATTCTGCATGGCAAACTAACAAGTACAGAGCAGAGGAAATAGCAATAAGGAAAGTCAAAAAATAAATGACAAGCTAAAAAATTTGCAATTCATATGACAGACAAAGGCCTGCCAGCTCAAATATGTAAAGAGCTGCTATAAATCAAAATGACAAAGTCCAACAAGCCAACAGAGAAATAGGCAAAAGACAGGAATAATCACTGCCCAGAGAAGAGTATTGAAAGTGTCCTGAAACCTACTAAAATAGGCATCACTGTACTTATAAGGCAAATTAGACTGTGGGAGACTACCTTGTGACCATCGGATTGGCAAAGACCAGAAAGCTTGGCAAGAGAGTGTGTGGATTGGAGTGTGAGAAACAGGCTCCCCCTCATAGCTGACGGGGTCGCAGTTTGGTCCAGAGTCTACAGAGGGTGAGTGAGTAATTTCTAACAAAATGACACATGTAGAAACCTTACAATCCAGCGATTTCACTTTTAGGATTTTATCCTACAGGTACTTTTGTGCAAAGAGATTTATTTAAGAGTTATTCAGTTCTGCATCATTTGTACAAGAAAATGATAGAAAACCACCTGCCTGCACTTTGATGGGGGACCGGTTAAGTCATGAGCCCTCACTTCAGCAGAATACCATGTTTCTGTAGAATAAAAATGAGAATCTTCTGTACATACTGATTTGGCAAAATCCCCGAGATATATTGTTAAGTAAAAAGAAAAGAAAAAAAGCAATATGTAGCCAAGAGTACATACATTTGTTTTGTTCAAAAGGGGGGCAAAAGTAGCATACAGGTGTACTTGTTATCTAAAAAAGATAAATTATAATTCGTAGTTTTTAGAAGATTAACTGCCTATTCCAAAGGCCCCACGTAGCCAGCACTTCTCCCATTTCTAATGTCTTTCCTTCTGGTTTGAGCAATCTGTGTAAAGATAAGTATACATTTTTTAAAGCATCATTTATTGATTGCTTGCTGGAGTTCCCACACATCTCTCTTTAAGCCTCACAACCACAATCTCAGCAACACTGTAGTGTCTCCATTTTACAGATGAGAAAGCTGAGATCACAAGATGTAAGTGATTGGCTTCAGGCCACGTGCTAAGAGGTGGCAAAGCCACGGTTTGAACCCCAGCCTGTCTGAGTCTAAAGCATGTGTGTTTCTCACTCAACCGTACAGGGAAAGTCAGCCTTGCCTGCCTTTCGAGGCCAGGGCATCTTTGCCTCCAGCTGTGCCTCAGGGCTCCCACCACCACCCCACCCAGGCCCCACCATGGACTCGGCAGCTTCCTAGGCCCCGTCCCAAATCTACTGCTCCCACCTTCTGGGGTAGACCCTTCACATGGGAGTTTTCCGAAGCCCACAGATGAGCCGATCCACAGACCATGCTGCCATCCCATAATAGTAATGCTAACACACACAGGTCAGACAGTGATGACTGGTCAGACAACCACGCGATGCGGGTACTGTGCATACCCCCATTTCACGGATGCAGAAACTCGGGCCCAGAGAAGGAGGAAGGTTGAAAGCTCTGCCAGGCCTCACAGCTGGTCCTGGGGTGGGGGCTGAGATTTAAGGCCGAGCCGTCTGGCTCCCAGGCTGTCATCCATAGTGCGATATTCTTAGCCACATGCTGTGCTCATACGCGGTAATTTCAGTCACAAGACAGGACAAGGGGATGTTGGCATAGGGATGTGCTCGTGTTTCTGTAGGTGGAGGAGAGAGAGACCACGGGGGGCCCCTCACGCTATGCACAGGGAAACCGAAGCTCAGAGAGGCAGAGGAGGATGAGATTTGAAACGCTTAGGAGAGCTCCCAGCTTCCTGGGCCCATCACTGCAAATCAAGTCGTCATTTGGAATTGCTCAGATGGAAGTGAGGAAAGATTGCACTAGTTAGACAGAAATGGGAAGGAAAGGCCAACTGAGAATCCATCCGCCCTGGCTTTTAAAGTGGTCTTATGTGGATGGATCAGTTTACTGGTATTTTTATAGCAACATCCTTCTTCCCTTTTTCCTTGGTGTTTGATGGGGAGCTTACCTAACGTCGATACTGAGTTATTTTACTTTATTGCTGCCACAAAAGTGCCCTTAATAAGAAGTAAAAGAAAGACGAATGTAAGCTTATGGTCTCTGCACTCTGTTTCTTCAAAAGCAGCTGTAATCAAAGTTTTAGGGTTTTACGATTCTTTTTAGAGAAAGTGCTTTCTGTCATGAGTGAGGGTAGCTGCCGTTCCGGGAGCTGTATTTAGGTGCAGGTTCCTGTCCCTCCTGTCCCTTTCGAGCAGCCATTCTCCTGTGTGTGGCCGGTGTCACAAGGGCACGCTCTTGGGGGTGGCCTAGACTTGGATCCAATCCTATCTCTGCCTCTCATAAGCACTATGACCTGAAGCAAGTGTCTCAACTTCTCTGGTCCTCGGTTGCTAACTTCTCTACCACAGTACTATGGGCTTTTAAAAGAAGATTTTATTTATTTATTTATTTATTTATTTATTTATTTATTTATGGATTGGAGAGAGAGAGAGAGAAAGCATGAGCAGGGGGGAGCAGAGGAAGACAGAGAAGCAGGCTCCCCGCTGGGCAGGGAGTCCCAGCTCGTGCTCGATCCCAGGACCCTGGGGTCACAACCTGAGCCGAAGGCAGATGCTTACCCAACTGAGCCCCCCAGGCGTCCTGTACCACCGTGGTGCTAAGTAATACCTACTGTACGGGATGGGGGGCCCACGGTTCTCTGAGCATCCTCAGAGTGACTCACAACTAGCAGAGAACCGTGAAATCTTAGACTTTGAAGTCTAACCGTGAAATCCTTTTCTAATGTAACAAACTCCGCCTCCCTGTATCATCAGCAGCAGGTCCCAGCTGTGTTTTCTGGGCCCTCAGCACCAGGTGTAGAATCTTCCAGAGGACATCCCTCAAACTATGTAAAAGCAGCCATCTTCTCTCCTGAGTTCTCTCTTGGCTTCGGCACTCTGGAATTGATGACTTTTCCACATGTGATCATTCATAGTCTCTCTATCATGTAACCAGTTTTCCTACTAATTTACTCAAACCAGTTAATGTATTTAGCTATGACTTCAGGTACTGGTTGATCTATGGACAGCAGTATGCTACTGGTAATGGTACATTAGCACTGTGGTGGAATCAGCATGCTTTTCATGGGTACGCTTCCTAAGGGAGTGATTCCGTCTCTGAAAGGTGATCCCAGGACACCGTCTGTTTGAATATAAAAGGATGAATTGATTCACCTGTGAGGCAGTATGAGCTAAGGCTATAGGAAACTACTGGAATTTACCAGGTTCTGCTTTAAACAGCTGTTCAGCAGTTTGCGTGGTGGACCGTTGAAGAGTCCTCTTCCCTCCTTCTCTCTCTCTCTCTCTCTCTCTCTCTCTCTCTGTCACTCCCTAGAAAGAAAGCAGACAGAGTGAGAAGATCTCACACGACAACTTGCACTGCCCTGGCCTCTTAGCAGAATGACTGATCACTGACAGAACTCCCCAGCCTTTCACGGGTCTCAGCATTTATGAATCTTCACAACAGTTGCTAGCTGGTGGGTAGGAACTGGGTTGGAGGCCAGAAAAGAGCTACGAGTCCTTTACTCTCAAACTGACGGAGATTTCTGTAGTGTCCCCGTGTCCCTAATTGGGATGGTATTGTCTACCCTGTCTTCGTGCCAGGCCACGGTGATGCTGACGTGAGCCGACGTTGGAAATGCTTCCTGTTGTTCGGGCGATCGTTCTGGGAAGTTCTGTCAGCGTTGCCGTTCCCCTTGTCTGTTTCTGAAGAACACTTGGACTTGGGGAATGTTTATGAAGTGTTCGCAGGCTGGGCTGAAGGAGACAGATTGGATGGGAATGATTCTTGAGCAATACGTAACTGAGCCTGGCTGAAAGCTATGCTTCATCAAAGAAATGTTTAGACCAAAATAAGGATGGATCTGTCTCCTTGTCTGTCCATCTGTCTAGAGATAAGGGCGGGAGGGAGGGAATTGAACACGTTTCAGCAAGAAAGGAAAACTTGTCCAAGCTGGAGGGAGATGCTGCACCGAAATCTGGGCTTGGCTTCTTCCCAGAGATAGCGCTTCTCCCCGCCTCCACGGCTGACTTCCCGCGGATCTGTCCTTACAAGGACTATGTGTACCAGTTCATCTGTTTCTAGAATGAACCACATTTTGAAAGGGGAAGATAGCACAAACTGTGGACCGGTGAAATGGAAGTGAGAAACCCAGCCATCTGCCTCCGCTATTTTGCCCCAGGCTGAGCTGCTGCTGGGCACAGGCTCCCGGCAAAGCTGGGACGGGGGGCCTTGGGCTGGGAAAGCTGACGGCCCTGCGCTCCATGCTGAAGTGTGTTCTCACTGCTCTGCCTTTCAGATCTGTTAGAAAACACCCAAAGATTAGGGCTGTGTTATTACCACTGTGTGCCTATCTATGTCCTCTGTTTGGTTGACATGTGATAAACTAGGCCAACACATTTTTGTAGTCGCAGAAAGCTCCAGATGCAGTTAATAATGCCATGGGCTGCATGTCTGAGTCCTCCTCTCTCCCCCAAATCCATGTGTTGAAGGCCTAGTTCCCAGTGGGGTCATATTAGGAGTTGCGGACCTTTAGACAGGTAATTACGTCATGAGAGTAAAGCCCCCGAGAGTAGGATTCGTGTCCTTATTGGAGGAAATCTGAGAGAGATCATATCCCTCCACCACGGGAAGATGGAGCAAAATGGTGACCACTGGCAAACCGGGAAGAGTGTCCTCACCAATAGCCAGAACTCTCTGGCTCTTTCATCTGAGACTTCCACTCTCCAGAAGCATGAGAAATAAGCGTGCGTTGTTTACACCACCTCATCGATGGTAGTTTTGTTCTAGCCGACCCAAGCAGAGGAGGCGCTTGACAGCCATGACCTTCTGCAGATCCCTCATTAGCGTAGGTAGGCTTTTTTACGGCCCATCATAGTTTCTGTGTGGTTTTTTTATTTTTAATGGCAGACTGTGATTATCATCCATAAATATTTCTGGAGCACTTAAAACACTTTGAGTTCCGCTCAGAAAAAAAAAATGTTTAAAAAGAAAATTGTTAATATGCATATTACAGGGGAGACTGGTAAGCCTCCAGTTGGTTGCTCTGACAGACACAGGATGGCAAGAATGTTCTCAAATCTCCAGCCTGTGTTCTTCAGTGCAATTCTAGGGTTGAATATTACATTTTTTTCCTCCTTGGGTCTTTCTGGCCCATGTGCAGAAGGCACTGTCATCACATAGGTATTGCATGGACTTTTCAAAGACAGAGATTGACCCATAACCCAGGGGGAAGTGACCTTATTTTCCCTCGTGAAAAAACGTCTCTTAGTCTTCTGGATGAAAAAGCATGAGGTTGGTGAAAAGCGTTACAGCATTGAATTATCGTTTTCCTTTTCAATTAGCACCAGTAGCTGTCACCTAGTGTGACCCAAACTGAAAAAAAGATTAGCACCAGCATACTTTTCTTCCAGCACGGTGGTTTTCAGCGGACACGTGAAGCTGTCGGGATTCCTGCTTCAGGCTCCGAAACTCTCCAGTCGCTCGGGATGCTCAGGACGGCTTTAAACTGCCCTTGGGATTTTATAGTCAGGTAGTAAAGTTCCTGGCAGAACTTCCAGTCCGTGGCACCTCCTTGGGGATGCTGGAGATCTAGACTCCGGAGTCTCTTTACAACTGGAAAGTTTTCTTTTGCACACGCCGTAAGAATAATGGTAGAGGGCTTGAAACAATGCGTACTTCTCTCTCCATTCCTAACCGTTGTTAAAGGCCGAGAGTCTTTCTTTCCCCCAAATCTTTGCCATTAGAACCACAGGAAGCCATCACTCTTTGAGGCGCTGAAGCAACGGACTGCCTTCCCGTGCAAAAATTCCAGCTGATTGGTATTCATGTTGCATCTAGTACCACCCAGTAGAAACAATACACTGGTAAAGCTAGAACATTCTTCACATGGAAACCTTTATTAATTGACATAACCCATATTCACACTGGGCATAGTGAAAATTGAGGTTCGTAATGGTGACCTAGAGGCAGTGAAATATTCTGATATGTCTTGACTCATCAGAGAAAAACTAAAATATATTCCACGTTTTGTAGTGTTAAATATTTTCTTATATACCATATCTTGCAAATTGGTAATGCGTACCTAGTATTTTTGGTAGTATTCTATTTTGTGTTTGCTGAACACAACATCCCATTTCCTAACAGAGCAGGGTAGCAGAATCTCCTTGTTATGTGTGGCTGGCGGTTCTGCTCAAGGCAGACTTTGGTCATTCTTATTTTTTATAGCGAACCTAATAGGTATGAGAATCTGCCTCCTTTTTTCTTCTTAATTGGGCATTAGCTTTATAGATTTAAATAGGCTAGGCACATTTTAGAGGGAGGTATTGTAACTAGATGTGCCCCCAGCCAGACAACTCACCGCTCCTAAATTTCTCAAAGTACAGCATTCTCTTTGGCTAAAGGGATTAAAGAGATCATAACAACAATGAGAATCTCTTTCATTGCTCTGTTATCTCTACCTGTTTCTTCTGCACAGCCTCCAGCTGCTCTATGGATTTTGAATTCCAATATGATCCTTTTACAACTCTTTTTTTTTTTTCTTGAGGCCTGAGGAAGGCCAAAGAGTTAATTGGGAATTAAAAGGCTTCTGTTCTTTTCCCTGAAAGAGACACACAGAGAGAGAGAGAGGTAAGTTTTTTAAGTATGTGAGGGGATTTGGAGTAGGGGATAATGATCTCAAGTTTTAAAGGAGACCCAAAGGAAAGCTGACCTCATTTTATTGGCAGAAGATTACACTGTGTATTTATAGTTTGGGATATCGACTTCCGGAAGAGAAAAACCAAAGATACACTGTAAAATATTACTGTGTTGAAGAAGTTCATGACGTTCTCATCCAGGTAAATTTCTTCGTTTGACTAATTAAACAACATTGCCAGTGACACTGAAGATGTAGTTTTAAAAAAGAAAAAAATGTTTGAAATTTTTTCCACATTATTTAATTTGGGCCTTTTCAGTTAATCTTTCATTGTCTTTCCGGGCATACTTTTTCTTCTTTTTTTTTCCTCCTCAGATTTTTTTTTCCCCCAATCCAAGTCCAGATGAAAGGTGAAAATCAAATCTAAAGTTAGAAAAGTCTCTTTCTTCTCTCCCACTTTTAACTCACAAGCCCCATGGGAGCACATAGAGGTTTCAGAAGAAACAGAATGGGGTCCTGGGTGCCAGTCCTCTAGCCCTGCCCTGCCTCCTTTGGCTTTCTGCAACAACACACAGACTTCAAAGAACCCTTGGAACCACGACTTGGTCTAGGATAAGACCATAATTCTGCCATAAGAGGTTTTTGTGCTTGAAGTAACAGAGAAAATGGAGTATAATGAGAAGTCTCTTTCCAACAACTATAGTGAGGAAATAGAGGGAAGAGGAGAGATTAGAGGAGAAAAGTCAGAGAAAAATTTAATATTTCTTCAAAGACCTCTGACGGTCGGCCTAACCTTGACTAATGCTGAGGTAGCTTCTGCTCCATTGCATGGCCTTCTGATCCCAGCATTCCAAGTGTCATAATTTAATGTATAATACCGTCTTGGTAAGTCAAATGGATTGACCTTCTCTTTAAGTAAATTCTGTTTTAGTCAACACTGAAAAAGTATTTCCCTTCTATTTCACACTTAAGGTTGTTGTCTTTACTCTTGGCCTCTGAGTGGTGTCTTTCACATTCTTCCAGCATCAAGGCTTAGAATTTTCCCTCAAAATTTGTCAGAAGTATGTATACAAGCAACCCATGAAGCTAAAACTTAGATTTAGGTGAAGAATGGGACAAGAACACACATGGGCCATTGCCTGACAGGCTGAAACTTCTCCAGAGTTCCTCTGTGTGTTCACATCTAATGACAGGTTCACTGTATCCTACATTTGTCTGTAATGACCAATTTTTTACTTTGAAGGAAGTTTTTAGTCACTTGATTTATTGGAAAATAATGAGCTAGCTCATGAACTAGACTTAACTTACAACTTTTGGGGAAGAGTAGCAAACTTAAGTCAGAGTGAAAGTCATGTGAATAGGGTAGCGCTGACCATTTAGGCAAAGAAAGGGGCTCATCCTCCTGAAGCTGTCAGCTGACTGCGTTGATCCCAATGTAAGTATAGCAATGAGCCCTCAGCCATCCCCACTCTGGCCTGGAATTGCCTACCAATCCCCGGAGATGCCTCATGAACAAGGTCGTTGAGTTCCCACCATGTTCACAGTTGTCCAAAAAAATTCAAAAACATGTACTAGAATCTAAATTCTAATACCATATGCTCCCATTCAGCCTGAAAGGCTAACTTAGAATCAAGAAGATATTAAACTAGATGGCTTCCTTGGTGTCATAAAGCATGACCAATAAAAAAGAAAGTATGACATTTGGTTAATATTTTGCAACTATTGGGCAAATTTATAATTAAAATTTTGAACGTCCTGGTAATTTTTTACCAGGGAGGTTTGAAAATCGTTTGGGGGGGCGGGGCTCCCTTTCTCCCACCCTAACTTTGGTGTTAAGGATGATTTGATAATGTCTATAAAAGTGCTTTATGCTTATCAGAATCTAGCACTGAAGAAATTGAAGTCATTTGGATGGATGTTATCAGTGATTAAGGGGTAAACTAACCACTTTTGGAAGATGATTTAACATTTCCAGACCTTTACGATGTCATTTAGTGCCTTGGAAAAGGTAATTTACTAAGTGGTGAGGGTTTGTTTTTTTTTTTTTTTAAAGATTTTATTTATTTGACAGAGAGAAACACATCCAGAGACGGAACACAAGCAGGGGGAGTGAGAGAAGGAGAAGCAGGCTTCCCGCCGAGCAGGGAGCCCGATGTGGGACTCGATCCTGGGTCTCCGGGACCGTGACCTGAGCCGAAGGCAGTTGCTTAACCAACTGAGCCACCCATGCACCCCCTAAGTGGTACGTTTGTACTCAAAAGAATTAATGACCACCAAAAGTGAGCAAATTTTTCCCTTTTTTTAGTTTTAGGATCAGATCTATAGAATTATACGCGAGGCCATCTACCTTTCAAAGAGATTTGATTTTATGTCATTTCAGCAATTTAAAAAAAAATATCTTGAGAGTAATAGGAAGCCTGGGGCTTCTGATTTGTCTTTTGTACATTTTAAGACACATCTACAGAAGGAATGGGGAAATAGGGTTTTGGGTTTGTTTGTGTTTTTTTTTTTTTTTTCATTTTAAACTGCATGTGAACCTTCCCTTCTCATGTTGTCATATTGGAATCAACACAATCATTAAGCCTTCTCATGCAGAAGCAGTACCCTTTCAACAGACTGCAGTAATAATAATGGTAGCAACTATCTAACTTCTGCAGAAATTTTCAACTTTACAAAACGCTTTCACATCCCACTGTTTCACAGTTACAATTATGAATTAGCTATTAAGAGCTTTTTTTTCCTGGTCAATAGGAAAAGCTCTCAACTGGGCATGAAAACCTCCCTGAGCTCTCACAGCAGTAAAATACCGCCATGATTTGCTCAGAAAGGCTTCAGAATCACTGTCTTTGAAGATGAAAACAAAGCGCATTTAGAGACAAGATTAAATTTAACCCTAACCCAGTACTTGGGGTCCAGGGAAAAAAGCTTTAACCTCTTTTTTTCCCTCATTCATTAGAAGAATATCTGGCCATCGATATTAATTATAGGTTTGTCAGGCAAATGTTGAATCATATCCTAGTAGATACAGTCCAACAGTATGGTTCCCCCTCTTGAATATCCTGTTGTACATTTCAGTTTGCTCACATTTGATGATTTATTGTCCTGTCAGCTTTCTCTTTATTTCATGTGTGTGAGTTTCCCCAACTGGATTGAAAACTTTTAAAAGTCAAGATGCAGGACGCCTGGGTGGCTCAGTCTGTTGAGCATCTGACTCTTGATTTCGGTTCAGGTCATGATCTCAGGATCATGAGGTCAAGCCCCATGCTGGACTCTTCACTGAGCACGGATTCTTCTTGTCCCTCTCCCTCTGCTCCTCCCCCTGCTCATGCGCTCTCTCTCTCTCAAATAAATAAAATCTTAGAAAAATAAAACAAAAGGCAAGATTCATTCTTGGAGCTGTTTCGGTGCTCTCTACAGGGATTATTTCTTATAGCCCCCTTAAAACCACTTATGGAAATCATGATTAATATATCCCTAGCCTAAAGGTCGTGGATTCATGAGGCCAGTGGTTCCCAAACTTGAGCATGGGTCAGAATCATCTGGAAAGCTTGTTAAAACACAACTCTGGGTCTCACCGCCCGAGTTTCTGATTTAGAAAGTGGGGCTGATAATTTGCATTTCTGATGATTCCCAGGTCCTGCTGATGCTGCCGATCCTGAGGCCACATCCTGAGAATCACTGCATCCGATTAATGCTTAAAGTCTCCTTCAAATTTTATTTGCTGATACGTCAGATCTCTACCAATTTTTAATTGGAGTTTAAGAGCACAAAGCAGCATTACTCATAGAAACAAATGTTGTCAAGTAACTAGCTGCTGAACACAGAAGTTAAAAGACTTAAAAGAAATCAAGCTGAGCTCCAAATATATCAGACTATGAATGAATAGCTCTAACTGATTAATGATAATAATAATTTTCTAAGTGAGGATGTATTCCAATCCTTAGCACAGTTTACTACCCAGCTTCTGAATGGATCCTATTCTAGTTTATTTAGTATCTGTGGTTTGGAACTCGAAATGTGCTTTGCTATCGAAGAATTGTGAGGAACAATGGTAGCGAATTTCTAACTCATAATTCACCCAGAGATAGTTCTAATAATACCATGGATCCTAATACTGGGTTTCTCAGGGGGAAATCCCTGGGATTTGCAGTGATACAAATTAACCACCAATGAAATAGGGGCCTCAGACAGAAGAGCAGGGAGGGAGGAGATGGACGTTCTGTTTTGGACACATGGAGTTTTCCTTGGCACAGTGCGCTGTCCACAATGCAGCATCATGGGGCTCCTCCCACCTCCACGGCAGCTCCCTCAGATTCCATTCTCCCTTCCCTTTTCGTCAGCCAGACAGTGATGTGGGAGAAGGATGTGTCTTTCCTCCATGGCTGGTCCTGGCAAAGCACAGTGGGGCTGAAGGGTTCAGGGAGAGCTGCCCATCATGTGGCATAAACCACTGGGGATACTTCTGGTCTTCTTTTTGTAACTCTTACCTTTCTTCTCCAGGGCCGGTGATGGATAGGCCGACTTAGATATTTTAGGCACCATCATGGTAGCTCAGCCTCCTCTCTCACCTTCTTCTGTAGACTTCCCACGATACCCTCAATCATAATGTGCCCTCAATCTTTTCTTGTTCAGATTTACAAAGAACTTACAGCTGCTGATAGAGATGGTTTTTAGGACACCCATTCACTTGCTCTTCAGGGGAAATCTTGGAGTACCTGATGCTGAGCAGGTCTTCTGCATTGAGAAGGGGAAGCACGTCTAGGACTAGGGAATTGAGGAGATCGGTAGACAGGACTAGGTGGACAGAGACAGGACCAGGATAACCACAAGGCATCGCGAGTTAGCCTCAGCCCCAGAGCCTTGTGTCACCACATGGACTGCCTTAGAACCCACCCCGAATCCCAGGTAACGGGACGTTCTCTATTATTTGGGTCTAAAAGAATAGAAGAAAGTAATCATCATTACCAAATCCCCTGATGGGTCTTGTCTGGGGTAAACCAGAACAGCTATTGTGTTTTGGCCCTTTGAGGGAACTCCTGAGTGAGCGCACACGCGCGTGCGCACACACTTGCCAAGACCGGCATGCACACACAGTGTAACGTCTGCATGGATTTCATTGATTCCTGGTTCATTCTTTCCTACACCTGATTTCACATAGAATTATAGTCTGTACGAGTTTGAGTACTTTGAGAAGCAAGCACCAAGAAGGAAATAAATGTTTAGGATTTTATGAAGAGAAATATCTGTGAGAGAAAATGGGGCAGGAGCTGGAAGAGGCCCAGAGAGCGGCCAGACTGCAGTGATCGGCTGACCCTGAGGGAGGGGAAGGCTGTTTGGAAGCTCCCAAATCCAAGGACAGTCTGAGGAAGATTCCACAAGACTTGGGGAGTCCTTGAGTGAGGGCTGCCCTGTGTCTTCCAGGAATGGGCATCTCTTAATATCCCTTCTGGGCCCAGTCAGTGGCTGGGAGCAGCCTGTGGGAAGCCAGTGTGCTGATGGATCCAGAACCCAGGAACTGTGGTCCTTGGTCAGTCATGCCTCTTGTAGTTGGAACATTCCAGGAGGTGGGTGTCCTTCTGCATAGGCCAATAGCCAAAGCATCTCAGGTAAATGTGAAAATTGTGTTTTGCAGTGGGAATAGTGTTATGATACTGGTTATTAAAGTCAAGAAGTGAAGAAAAAAAAAAGTGCTTCCTTATCTTTAGTATTTAGAAACTAGAGAGCATGGGTCACTAAAAATCCACCATGACCTGTAAGTTTTGCTTTAAGCCTACTGATTCAGCCTATCTGTCCTTCCACACTGGTATTAAGAGTTGGTAAAGAGGAGCCAAGTGAAGTGCCTTGGCCTCTCTTTTCTCTCAGTGCTTGATGAAAGCAGCAACAAAATGCCATAGAGTTGTCAGTCATGGGGGGAGGGGACTGCGGTGGCTGGGTAGGGTACTGGGGGGAGGTGCTGGGAAAAGCACCAACTTAATCATTGCTGCGGAATAAGCAAGAATTGGCAGTGCTTTTTTTTTTTTTAAGGATTGCTAAAACTTTCATTCTTTTGACCTAGAAAAAAATCTTGGCCTTTAAATGTGGAGCACCTAATTTTTCTTTTTATAAATAATCTGTATTCCATTGCACTGGGTGGAATGCATAATGATGTTTAGAATACCAGCTGCCACCTAGCGATGTTCCCAAAGTTAAATATGTATATATATATATGTGTGTGTATATATATATATGTACATATATCATCCTGTATTTTAAACTATGTAAATAATTTGCTTTGTGTCTCTTCTGATGGCGAAATGAAGAAATGAGGAGTTACGATTTCCAAAATTCAACACTTACTGTATATTTTATGCTGTTTGGGGGCATGCACAGGGAGCGGGAGTCTTTCAGATAATTTGCTGCTGCCTGTGCATTGTGTTCTAATCGTATCGTACTTCAGTCTGTTCTTTCGGGCTGAAAATAATGTGTAACAAAAATGACACCATATCAGTGGATTTTGCCTAAGAAAAGGTAAAAAACATTCAGGCATCAGCTTGAGACAGTTGCTTAATGTGCAGTATTTCCTTGGGAAGAATCCAGACTAAAGGTCTGACCATTATAATCACTGATAAAATTTCTTTTTGTGATGGTTAAAGAGATACACTTGTAATGACTGGAGGTAAAATTCGTAATGATGTAATGGTTCCAAGGTCTAAAAGACCTTTTTTTTTTGTTCAGAATGAGAATAGTTTAACTGACTCTGATAATACAAAAATGGGATTAACATAGACCTTGATTTTTCTAAGATTAAGAACACTGCGGTTGGGACTATGATTATGACAGAAGTATTCAGGGACTATTTCAAAATGTGGGACTTAGGCAAACCCCAAAAGACAAGGATTGAATTCCAGTAAGTTCCAGTGAGGGCAGGCATGAAGGGGAAACAGAAACCAGGAGGTGTCTCTACGGACAGTGACTCAACGGAGGCTTCCAGGATTTGAGGAAGGTGCATTTTCTTACACAAAATGGAGACTTAGCCATTAAGTAGAGCAAATAATTGCCTGTAGGTCAACCAGTTTGTCCCCCTAGTTTACATAATAATGAGAAAGTGACAAATGTTCCTGTTTTGCTAAGCTATACAAAAACTCCTGTGGGCTCTGTGTCTCTCTGTCTCCTACACACGCAAGCACACACATAGGCACACATGATCATGTATTCACTAACCCACTCTTAGGAAGAAATGGCCTCTATTCCTTCTTTGCCTTGGGATACATATCATACAGATGCATTCCCTATGCATCTGAAGTAACATGTGGTTACTGTATATAGGAGCCTCCCCGCAGAAATGGCGATGTTGATCCTCAGATGCATGAATTATCTGTGGCAATTAAAGATATGTACATTTAATGGTCCTGTTTTCAGTAGGATGTTGGTGGCACTGATGTCTTTGGTTACTGACTTGCCACCTAAATGACTGGTGTTTAAACACTTGTTTGGGATGAGGAGAACCACCCCCACCCCCGCCCCACCGCTACTGTGTAAACTAACAATGAGGCCTCCCCAGGGAGCAGAGGGGAGCAGCCCTCTGATTAAAACTACAGCTTTAGAAGGGAATAATGTCTATTTCTGCTATTCCTTTTTTTAAATTATGTTCAGTTAGCCACTGTACAGTGCATCATTAGTTTTTGATGTGTTCAGTGATTCATTGGTTATGTATACACCCAGTGCTCATGACTCATGCCCTCCTTGCTGTCCATCACCCTGTTACCCATCTGCCCACCTCCTCCCTTCTGAAACCCTCACTTTGTTTCCGGGGGTCCATAGTCTCATGGTTCATCTCCCTCTCTGGATTTCCCCCTTTTGATTTCCCTCCCTTCCTTTATGGTCCTCTGTGCTATTGCTTATGTTCCACATAGGAGCAAAATCATATGATAAATGTCTTTCTCTGCTTGGCTTACTTCACTTAAGAGAATCCCTTCCAGTCCCATCCATGTCGATGCAAATGGTGGATATTCATCCTTTCTAATGGCTGAGTAATAGTCCATTGTGTATATGGACCACATCGTCTTTATCCATTCGTCTGTTGAAGGGCATCTTGGCCCCTCCCACAGTTTGTCTATTGTGGACATTGCTGCAATGAACAATTGGGTATACATGCCCCTTCTTTTCACTACGTCTGTATCTTTGGGGTAAATACCTAATAGTGCAATTGCTGGGTCATAGGGTAGCTCTATTCTTAACATCTTGAGGAACCTCCGTTCTGTTTTCCAGAGTGGCCGCACCAGCTTGCATTCCCATGAGCAGTTTAAGAGGGTTCCCCTTTCTCCGCATCTTCACCAACATTTCTTGTTTCCTATTTTGTTTATTTTTGCTATTCTAACTGAATAGGATGAAACAAATTGAGGGTTTCAGAGGGGAGTGTCAGGTGGTATCTCATTGTGGTTTGATTTTTATTTCCCTGTTGGCTAGTGATGATGGCATTTTTTCATGTGTCTGTTAGCCATTCGTGTGTCTTTTTTGGAGAAGTGTCTGTTATTTTAATGTGACGGTAGATAAAGAATTGAAATGTTATAGAGGAAAATGGCTGAGAGGCTTCTGTTCATGCAGTCTGCATAGAGCAAAAAAATGTTTTGCAGAAATGTCTTTTGAATACGCCCAAGCTCCAGTACTCACACTTTCTCCAAAAGCTAGAGATAACTTATTGAGTTCTTTGAATTGCACAGACAAGAAAACCTTTTAAAATAATTGTTTTTAAGACGATTACCAAAAATACTGATTATTTCACACCTATAAGTGGTAAACAGTAATCACCAAAGAACAATTCCCATCTTCTTGTCTAGAAAAAGTATAGTTCCAACAAGGTGGAAAATACAATCTTGTTCAGATTATTATACACTCCTCTGTCCAGATTCTGGTCTTGTATAAATTGCCTGACTGAAATCTTAGTTCCAGATTAGCAAAATGAACGTGTCTTTTTTTTTACTCACAAGATCATGGTTTGTTTTGGCTCAGGTTGTCTATTTATACTCTTCAATCCACTGACGGTAAACTATGTGTTTCCTTACTCTTCTTTTTAGTAGAAAATTTGGGCTCTGTGACTTTCACTGTTGGGAATCAATAATAAAATAGGGCCCCCAATAAAAATCAACAGATAGGTGGGCGTGTCATTGTTAAGGATCCTTTGGTCAATTAGACATCCTGTTACATGGAATTGGAGACATCCAATGAAAAGGGAACGAGCTAAGGACGATGCGTCCTGGGATGCCAATCACAGATGTCCTATCTTGGGTACGCCGTGTTCTTCAGTGTCTCCACACCTCCTCTCTGGCTCCTGTCCCTTTGGAATGGCTTGCATTTCTGCCATGCTTTTCTTCTCTACGTCTCTCCTGCTCCTTCCAGGCCCAGGTTAAAGGCTGCCTCTTGCAAGGATCCTTGCCCAGTCTTTTTCATCCATCCTGAACTCCTCCTTCTCTGTATTCTCCTGGTTGGCTTCTTTATTTGTATGCACACACTCCATAATCTCTCTTCCATCTGGTTCCTATCTACATCTTTGGTGCTTGCCCCCGCACCTACCCCTTCTGCCCACTCCCAACGCACATACCTGTGGCTTTTCCATATCTCTGGTTTTCTTTCTGGCCTATGAACATGCACAAAGCTCTTGCATCCTGAAATGTCTTATTGAAGCTACATGCTCTCTAGTTCCTATATCCTGCGTGTCTTGCCTTTCAAACCCAAGTCTCTGGAGGGAATAAGCAGCGTGCGCTGTTTTCACATTCTGCCTTTTTATTACTCGGTCCTCTGCTGCCTTACCTGTGTCCTTACTGCTCCACCAGAACTGTTCCAGGAAAGGCAATCAATGCCTTGCTAATTGTCAAAATGTAGCCCTTATTGAATACTTACATATTTGCTTTCCCTCTTTACTAAGGTCACGATTTCTTGTTTAGCGAAACTCACTCTAGGTTTTCCCGAAGTGTGTTCTAGGGGACCTGAGTTTTGAAGGATGGGAGTAGGTTTTACGTAAAAGGAAGGGTTCTGTGGTCATATATTTTTAGAAAACTCTTTCTGTATGATCCTCTTTAAATATTCATGCTACTAATTAGCTAGGCAGTTTTACTTTAATCTGCAAAAATTATCTTACCATAAAACTAGGAATACCGTTTGAGAAATGCTGCCCTTTATACATGATTCCCCATCACTGTTCTCTCCTGGTTCTCTGATTTCTATGGTTATCCTCCTAATTCACCTTTCTGTGTCTGTTTCTCTGTCTATCTCTTTTGTATTTCCCAGTGTTGACCCATTACTTTTCTTTTTATATATTCTCTCCTCGGGCGAGCTCATCCTCTGTGGTTTGATGTATCTCCTGAATATCAGTGATTCCCCATCTGGGCCTCTACTTCTGAACTTCCCATGTACTTGAGACTCTATATCCAATTTTCTAGCATACGTCTCCCTGGATGATCTTCAAGCAATTCACATCTAACATGTCTCAGATTGATAGGATTATTTCCACTCCCACCCACTGTTTTTGCCCTGTTTTTGTTCCTGACTGTATTGTATGAACTAGTGGCACCCATTGAATCAGCCTTCCCAGAAAATGTGGGGCACAGCTGATTTTGCCTGTGGCTTCACTCCAGATTCAGTTATAATAGGATGGCCACATGATAGAAGGCTGTGAACGGAGGATGAAGGGTTTCGTTCATGGCAAAGAATACAGAAGCCTAGGGAGATGACTAGACAGAGCAGAAGACAACAGAGCATGGTCCCAGACGGGGTATGACTTCTGGGGCCCCAGCTCTCTGTACCATGCCATCTCAGCAGTGTGCACATTCCACTGAGTGTAAGAACTTTCGCCTGTGACATTTTTAAAGGGCATTACACCCTGGCAACCACCCACGCTGGGCTCTTCTAGAGACTGTGCCCATAGGCCTGCCCACTCACCATGTGGATGAGGCATGGCATGAGTGGGAAGATCAGTCACAGGCTCTTTAAAGCAGTCTTGATATAAAATTATGACAGTTTGACCCAGCTTCTCTTCTTGAATCCCTGGGTCCTTCTGTTTTCTGATTTGGGCTTTCCCTTTACAACTCCAATTTTGGTTGCCTTCTGTGCACCTTGTTAATTTCTATGGAGACATGCCGGGCTCGTAGGGCAGTGTATGTAAATGGAACATTGTGGACGTGGGAGCAGACATACCTGTGTTTAAATCCCAGTCTCCTTTTTCAGTTCAGATGGCTTTGGACAGAGCATTTAGAAGTTCCTATAAACTGGGTATAAAAATATCTACCTTATATTTTTGTATAAGCCATGAAGATTCAAGGAGATAATTCACATCAAGTGCTGAGCATGTAGTGGCCATTTAATAAATGGTGGTTACTCTCATGTACCATGTTGAATTCATCTTTGCTTCATGGACTGGATCACCTACCTCTATTCTTTCACCAGTGCTGGAAGATTCCATATATCAATTATATAGTTCATGATTCCAACAGAATATTCTCATCCTAATTAAAAGTTTTCACACAATTTCCTCGCTAAGTACTGGGAAGCTGTAAAGAGACAGTAAAGGTTGAAACTCAATATTTAGATAAATAAAAAGTATAAGGTATTTAGAGTCTCCATAAGATACACCGGATTGGGGTTATAAAGCCTTATTTGAGTCTCTCTCATAATAAAAATCTATGAAATGTAATTGATCAAACTCAAGGAGATGAGGAGTCATGCAGACCCTTCTGGGATTTGAGCGCAAGGTTTTAAATAGCCTAGGCATAACAAACCTGAAGCTTTGTGCATTAAGCTATGCCTGCTGGCTATGGGATTATAGGTGGCAATTTATTATTAGTGAAAGGAGAAGGAATGTTTGCTGTGTTGCTCCTTTCCCTGTCCCGGTAAGTAAATTAAAGAGATCATCTTAAAGAAATGTAGAGTTTTGCGTAGTCCAAGTCTCATGAACTGAGTAGAGTTGAGCTTCTGCCATAAAGGCAAAATACATAGTGGTTTTGCATTGTTCTGACTCAATAAACTTATCTTCCCATATTGGTAGAACACTATTTAGATATTTATCTGAAAAATTAGTGTTAGTCACTTGTTGTAATCAACAGTAAATAGACGGTGGAGAAGATAGCCAACAATGTTTAGTGTTCATGGGTAGGAAAACTTGTAGCAGAAAGCTCACGCTCTCCTCTTTTCTACCTGTGTGACTTGGGATACTTTATTTCCATGGTTTATTTTCCCCTCATGGAAAAGATGCAGGGTTCAGAATTGGGAAGACCTCATTTCTAATGCCAGGTCCAGGAATTGACCATTCAGTTTCAGTTTTCTTTCGTTTTTGAATGGGAACAACATCATCTCATGGAGATCTTAGACTTGAGCTTGTTTTCCTGAGATACCTTTGTAAGTGACTGAGAGCCATGGGATTATCGTTTTAAGCTGACATTTTTGCATTCCTCCTAAATGCCGAGAGCAATACCATAAATGCATTTGCATAGATAGTGGAAGGAGGCGGGTCCCTTCACTGTTGTTTGGCAGATAAAGAAGAGTGGGCTGGGGTTTAGTAACTGACGTGCCCTAGGTGACCTGGCTGGTTAAGTTACTGAACCCAGTTGGCCACATGCGTCCTCTGGGTGAGAGTGGGTGCTCCTCCCAAGTATAACCAGCTTGTGGCAGATGCTGTTTGTGTCTGCATTTATCTTGGTGAAGTGAACGTGTCTATCTCATGTCAGGCTTGGTGAGTCTTTTTACCTGAAGCTATTTTACCCTGCCTCTTTCTCATGTCTTCAGTTTCAGGGAGAACTCGCCATCGCCTTTAATTTTGTCCCCCTTTCCTGGGCTCAGGACCTGGTTCCGCTTGCTAGTCCCGGGTTCCTGATTAGTCCGATGGCACAGTGCACCTAGGGAGGCTTTGGAGATCGCAGAGTGGGATCGAAGGTATTGATGATCACCAGTGTCATAGCCAACCTTACAGCTCAGACCACAGCTGCATATTCATTTCTACTGACTGTCATTTGCCCTCCGCCTTTTAGGATCTGAATTTCAGAGATGTCCCCTAACTTCCCTTGAGGGAACTCAAAAAGCTGCTTGTTTACAGCCTTGGGTCCCTCTCTGGGTCACATCCCGTATGTCAGGCTTCATCATTCACGGTACATTTTCCATGTCATTGTTCTGCCGGCACAGCCCAGCTATCATCTTTTCTGTTGTTCCCATCACGGAGTTATTTTTGAGTGCAAATTCCACCTACATATCTGTGTCCCGGAAAGATATTCTGGTACCTAGGAAGTTCCTGCTGGTTAATTTTCTTCTGTCAGGAGCATTGCCGTGATTTGGACCGACTCTTGACAGCTTCCCATGGGCAAGCACCTGCAGAAACCTGCCTGTAGCCACAGGTGGATTCCAGGACCCGCACAATGTCTGATGCTCCTTTTGGAAGTCGAAGTGAGGATGAAACTCATTGGTTCTTCCTGAAACTGTTGGGGAAAAGTGAGGGGAACTTCAGCTCCCCACATGTCATTTTGTTATTCAGAGGGAACAGCAGGAGCCCAGAACATCTGTTGTTTCCGAGGCGTTTACACAGACACTAAGTGATGCATCAGGTCTGATGGTGTTCGCATGGTATTTCCAGATACTCTATCAGCAAGGAGTATTTTTAGTCTCCGGGGAATATTGTACATGGTAGACTCATCGTTGACATCTGGCTGGTTCATATGCAGCCACAGAGATCTTTCAAAACAAAACTGTTGCAAAGGATAGTTAAACCCAGAATGTCACTTGGGAATAAAATGTTCCCTTCTTTGACTGTCTCCTGGTGTGAAATGTACAAATTTTTAAAGATTAGGAGTGAGTTGATTTAGAACCTCTGAAGCACAGAAATGGAAAGAAAGCATTTTTCGGAATGTCACCCCCTTCCGAAATTATGTAGGAAAACTTCGCAGATTTGTTGCCGTTTTTTTTTTTTTAAAGGAAAATAGACGAATTTTGCACACTGTCTTCACTGGGTTTATTATTCAGGTACGTCACTGTCTCCCTAGCAGTTCGTTCACTGCCGTGTGCCCCGGAATTGGATTCAGCTCGGATTCTGCCTCTGCCGCTTCATAGCTATGTGGCCATGACCGTGACGTCTGACTCTTCGGAGCTCAGATTCTTTCCCCGTAACATGAGGATGTGCGTAGCCCCCACTCCTAAGATTATTGTCAAGAATAAATGTCTTACCTAAAAAGAGTTAAAACCAGTGTCCAGTGCAGTGAATGCACTCAATAAATGTTGCTGTTTTCCTGCTATTTTGCTATTACATGGGAGTGAGTGGACTAAAGTAGGCATAAGTGTTTTCTTTTTTCCTTTCAGAGAAAGGTGGTACATTAGATGATTCTTTTTTGAAGTTGATCCTAGATTTACAAAAACGTTTCTGTGAAATCATCATACTTGACTCATATCAAAATTACATGACTCAAAAATCAAAACAAAACAACTGCTCTCAAAACATTTCCAGACTTCCCAAGACACTGGTTTTACACCACTGTTCAGTTATTCAAAAACAAAATGTCTAATTTTAACCTAATGCTTGGCAAAACCCAGCTCTGTCGTAGTTTAACAATTTCACTGCCTTTTTGCTGTTCTGATCATTGAAGTCTTGGGGGGAAAAACAATCAAATGTGAACCAGTTAGGATTTGCTTCCTTTTAAAAAGCTGTGCAAAAGAGTACGTTAACTCAAGATTTTCTGCTTGTTTTCATGTTTTTGTCGATGACCTCGATTGGTGGCAAATTAAGAAGGCAAGACCAGAAGCGCTCTGTGTAGTATGTAGGTCTCTGATGTGGTTTATGTATTTTCGAGGCATAAAGGGATAGTAGAACGGCAGCTACAAGTTGACGAGCATCCAGAATAATTGACTGAATTAGAACTCAAAATTGTACCCTACATGCCAAGAATGCAATAACAACAATTTGGAATATTATAGTAGCTTATGAATGGGATACCAGAGCCACATCGACCAACTGTCTGGGAAGCAGGGGGCAGGAAGAAATTGGCCAGACTCAACATCTACTGATTATGTTGGATGCTCTCAAGCTAAGCCTGCAAACTGAATAGGAAGAGAGGGAAAAAAAAGTTATGAACACAGGAAGGGAGAGTTGTAAAGCTGGTTTCCGAGTAGTATTAGGATCACTGGTGCCTGTGAAGAAAATTAACAAAAATATTCGGGAGCAAGAAGAATCTTATGTAAGCATATTTCATGCTTTTTGAGAAGTTGAGGAGCAGTTTTGGCTCCTTGAAAGGACCCAGTTGGTGTTTACCTCATAGCCCATTTCTAGGATTCAGACTTCTCATTTCAAAAACACTAGAAACTATTCCAACTTTCAAAGTGCAGTCAATCCTCTGCCCTTGAAGTTCTTCTGTTCACTCTCTGGCCCCAGGTTTGGCCAGCATTTTCCGGGAGAAAAGATAATTGAAACACAAGAGCCTGAGAGCAAGAAAGACTGCAGTAGAGTGTATTGTGGGGGGTGGGGGGTTCCCTCCTGCACATCCTCCTTTATTTTCTCTGTTCCAGGTACGTTCCTTCCACCTGGCCAGATAAGATGAGGCCCAGGAAGTCACTGATCAGCAAACTTCAAGTTTTAAATCCAAGAAGATGGCAGATAATCATGAGAATTGCCTACATAAACTTAAATAATCAGTAATGATAATGAGAATTTCGATAAAAATCACATTGGATTATAACTCTACAATTTGCAGAGTGCTTCTACTAAAGAGCAAACCAAACTTTATGATGCTTGTAGGAGCAGCACGATGTCAGAATATATTTAGCAAAACTTGGGAATCAGGGGAAAATGGAGTATTGACACTAAAAAACCTAATAAGGAAAATTCTATAGTTGCAAAGTTTTGAATGACTATGTCTCCAGCCTCTTTCTGATAAAAAGAGATTTTTCTCTTACCGTGGTGGTTTGAAGAAAGCCAGTGAACATTGTTTTTAGAGAGAATGTTGACAGCCCTTGTAAAGACAAAAAGAAAGGTGATAAAGATGGTGTCAAGTCAACACGAGGCAAAAACCAGGACCCTAGGCCCCATAATTCAGTTAAAAGACATCTGACTCGTTTTTCCCCTGACAAATTGCTAATAACAGAGGAAAGAGATAAAAAAATGCAAGGAGAGCAAGAAAGAGAAACTGTAGTCGCTTCAAATGTCAGAGAAAGTAACAACAGAGGAGCCATCACAGATCACACTTGACCGCTTTTTAGGAGTACAGTACAGTATTGTTAACTGCAGGCACGGTGTTGGAGGGCAGAACTCTTGAAGTTACTCCCCTTGCACCACTGAGACTTTATGCCCTTTGATAAGCAATTAGCCAAGTCCTCCTCTCCCTCACGCCCCCTCCCATCCCACTGTCCCTGGCAACCGCCATCCTGCTCTCTCCTATGGGGTTTCACTGTTTTAGAGAACTCAGATCAATGAAACTATGCAGTATCTGTCCTTCTGTGACTGGCTTATTTCGCTTACCATTAGGTCCTCAAAGTTCATCTGTGTTGTTGAGTACTGCAGGGTTCTCTTTTTGAGGATGAGTAATATCCCACTGTGTGTATGTGTATACGTGTGTGTGTGTGCGTGTGTGTGTGTGTGTGTGTGTGTACACATTTTCTTTATCCACTCACCAATCAGTGGACACCTTGGTTGTTTTCAGGTCTTGGCTATTTGAATGATGCTGCAGTGAACCTGAAAGGGCACATGTCATTGTAAAATCCTGATTTCAGTTCTTTTGGAATATGTACACAGAAGGGGGATTGCTAGGTCATATGGTAGTTTTATTTTTAATTTTTTGAGGAACCTCCTTACTGTTCTCCATAGCTGCTGTGCCTTTTGTCGTCTCACCTGTTGTGGGTTTTTCCACATCCTCATTTTCCCACATCCTTGTTTTTCCACAAACCTCGGAAAGTTTTTCCACAACCTTGCCATCCCTTGCTGTCTTGTGTGTGTGTGTGTGTGTGTGTGTGTGTGTGTGTGTGTGTGTGTGTATAGAAAAGCCACCCTAAAAATGAGTGATAGCTCATTGTGGTTTTGACTTGCATTTCTCTGATGACTGGTGTCATTGAGCATCTTTTCAGTACCTGGTTGTTATCTGTATGTCATCTTTGGAGAAATGCCTGTTCATGTCATTAGCCCATTTTTAAATCTAGTTGTTAGGTTTTTTATTGTGGAGTTATAGGAGTTATTGTTTTTTTGTTTTTTGTTTTGAGAAAGAGAGAGTGAGCTGGTGGGAAGAGGCAGGAGGAGAGGGAGAAAGAGAATCTTAAGCAGGCTTCATGCCTAGTGCAGAGCCGGGGGTGGGGCTTGATCTCATGACCCTAAGATCATGACCTGAGCTGAAATCAAGAGTTGGACACTTAAGTGACTGAGCCACCCAGGCACCGTGAGTTGTAGGAGTTTTTGATATATTTTGGAAATTATCTCCTTATCAGATACCATGATTTGCAAATATTTTCTCCCATTCCATAGGTTGCTTTTTCACTCTGTGGTTTTGTTGGCTATATGGAATTTTTTGGACCTTTGTCTTATACCACACACCAAAGTCAACAATTCAAAATGGATTAAATATTTAAACATAGGACCTTAAATAATAAAATTCCTAGAAGAAAACGATGGAGGAGGAGGGAGACATTTTAACATCAGTCTTAGCAATGATTTCATGGATGTGACACCAAAGCACAGGCAACAAATGTGAAAACAGACATGTGAGATATTGTGGAGCCTTGGTTCTTTTTTATTTTCTACCATTTCCAGTGTTTGTGCTGGTGCTCTATTTTGTTATGCATTAAAGTTTTATCTTTACAGATGGAAAGATATTTATTTAGAAGAAGCTGTATCTTTGTCTGTCTTCTCTCCCAAAATGGTATCCATCTTATTTTACAAAGAACATTATCTTCAAAGACCTTCTTGGATTTGAGACTCTGGTACATCTCTATTTTCACCATGTCCTACAAAGCCCACATTCTCCACAGCCTAGCCCTCTCATTCATCACGCTATACTCAACAAATCTGCTCAGCTGTGCTGGCCGTCTTACTGGTTCTCAACAACAGCAGTAGGATCCTGCCTCAGGAGCCTGTGCTTCCTCTTTCCTTGACTGGAATGCTTTTCTGATGGCTCATGTGCTCTCCTTTCTCCCTCTCTTTCACACACACACACACACACACACGCACACACACACACACTTGTTAGTTGAGTCTGGTCTGATATCACCTCCTCAAAAAGGTCTTCGCCACCCCCTCAAATCAACACAGCTTTTATTGCATCTTTAAGATATCATAAATAGGTCTAAAAAAATCATCTGGCATCTTGCTGTTTTTGTAGCTGAACAACTCATATCTTCTTCATCAGCTTGCAGAACTATTTCTTTTTCAGAAACATAGGTACCACCCCCAAATTTTCTGATATCCTTGCTTTTTAACTCTTATGGCTTGCTGAATCAAAGTAGCAGTGTCTACAAGTTTGATACAAGTTCAGTGTCATTCCCTTCGAGAATTAACTCATCTTTCTGGGCTTGAAATACTGAACAAGCAACACCTGGCCATATCCAAACCCTGGGATGTATTTTTCAATCACGAAATTTCTGACTTCAGCAAGTGAACATTCTCCCAAATAACAACGTTGATGGGGGAGCGAGAATACATGGACCTCATCTTGTAACGGAAGCCCAGTGCAACACCGTTGACCATGTTTTGTATGTACAGATAGAAAAGAACTGGCAACTCTTTGCAATATTTCTCCACCATTTGTCAACTCAGAGCCTCTTCTTTTTCTTTCTGAGAAGACTAAGTTTCCCATTGATGTGATTGAAGTCCCTCTGCAAGGTTCTTCTGGGGCTCTTGGAAGTAACAATGCATCCCTTCAGAGTGATATTGACATTTCCTGGAATGTCTACAGTCTGATTGCTGAGAATGGTCTTTCTTCTCGCAGTAGATGGGCAAAAGGCAGAAAAGCCTTCTTTACCAGCATATATAAAATATCTTTTAACCCACCCTACCCCCTCTCATCACCGTTGCCCTCTTTTACTTGTTTTTAAATTTTAATTCTGTTATTCAATACCTGTGCTGGGATCACATATTAATTTGTGCGTATCTACATGTAGGTTTTTATGCCAAAGGACAAAATCCTGAACTACTAGCTGAACTACTAGATGATGGCTATGGGTTAGTGACACATCAGGGCTCATGACATGTCAGCTGAATTCCCATAGCTGGTATTTATTAGCTGCCCAGTAATATTATTAAGTAGATGAATGTTTCCTACTTATCTCATTCCATCTTCTCATTTGAATCCCACTTTATTATATAAGACTTCTATAAAATACCCGCAATCAAAGACCTTTTCTCTTTAGTCAATGCAGATGTTAGTACAATACGATTTGTTGTTAAGCTAAGTGCGGATGAACTCACTAAACTGTACTCACCTGTCAAAGCATTTATTGTTTTTTACCATTCAGCAGCACCCTTTGCTGCATTTTGAGAGCACTAAAAAGTAATAGCGAGAAGAAGGTGGATGTGTGTGGTCTGATAGATTAAGGCTTGGGCAATCTGCACCTGTAGTCATTTGCACAAGTTAATAAGAACTCCACAGGTTGACCTATATTTTCAAAACACTGTATTTCTACACCTACTTTATAAGTAACAAAAATATACCCATTGTCGTCTAGTGCCCACACGGGTATTATTTTCACTGAGACTCTTAGAAAACATAAGTATTTTGAGTGGGGCTGGCCATAGCTCCTCCACTTTCTAGGGCCTCACTAATTTTATTACATCTTGCACTCATCTTTTCCTGCTGAGATATTATAGATAATAATAATAATAGCTAAAGTTTTTGCATATTTTCTCTATGTGAGGCATTGTGCCAAACCCTGTTCATGTACTTCCTCATTTAATCCTCTCTACCCTATTAAGCAGGTAAAATTATATTATTCTCATCTTAAGACTGAGAAAACTGAGACTTAACAGCAACCTCCCAGTTACTCAGGATTTCATCCTTGGTCTGTCACAGTTCTAAGCCTCTACTCCTACTTTGTAGACCACCTCCTCTACTTCCTGGCACCCTGGCCCTCAAAATTCTGCACACTTAGATCACACAGAAATCACAGGTCGAGGTATAGGGTGATCCAGAAAACTCCAAATGCATGCCTGTCATGTTCTATTTCTCAAGGGTCAAAACCAGCTTCCAAACGAACAGGAAATGAATCATTCTCTGCTACAGAAATGTATGACTGTGGCTGTCCTGGGGTCAGACTTGAGGTTAATCTAGCAGCGTCTAGGTCCCTTGAAGAAATGATGGAATAGAACCGAGTCCTGCTAGACTCAAGGCCTAAGAGAAAGGAAGGGAGGTCAGAGGGAGTAGTAGTGAAGGCCAGGAAGAGCTCGTCATCGAATCAGAGCACGTTAAGAAAGTATATCTAACACCTTCTTATTACCTTGTACTTTCAGCTTTGATCTGAAGGAAAGAAGTTGGTTCCGTCTCCAGAGTAGATTTCATTTTATGACCTGAGGCATATTCATTCAGGCCACTGGAGTATTACATCTTCCCTGCAGCTATTTTAAAGCTAATTAATGTATCAAGTACTTTCCAGTTTTCCCATTCTTGTTCGTAACTATACCCAAATCTTCAATTTCTAAAATGATTTTGCTTTTGAGGTGACTTTCATTTCTTACGGTATACTAGAGTTTTCCTCTCGATTTTTTTTTCATGTTGGAAATTTTATGGGAACGCCATGCTTCTATATTTATGCACTTAAATTGTCAAAAAGTGTGTTGTCAGGATTATATGCTGAAGAGGTCCCTTAGCCCAGCAGTTCTGCTCTATGAATGGGGTTTCATTAACCCTTCACTGATTTGAAGGCTGCATCTTAACCCAGCAGGTTGGCTGGGGTACTAATTTTCTCCAGTTTTTCAGAAAATAAATGCAGAGACGTGAGTTTATAAAAGATGAAAATATTAGCTAAAAGTAGTGAAACACTTGAGTGATGTACTTTAAATATTTTTACTTAAATACCACCTATTCCCATATGACATCATATGCAGACTTCATAGTGAAATAAACCAAGGGTGTTTGGGGGAGGGTCTTCATAGGTAACCTGTACCCAAGTTGACACAGCCTCCCTCATCTAACAGCTTTCTTGGTCAACCTGAAGAGCAAATACACACACACACACACACACACACACACACACACACACAGCACAGCTCTTCCCCTGCACTCGGAAATTCCATCTACAGTTTGTATTGTGTGTAAAGGCCCAATGCTCTGCTAGGTGCTATTGAAGATATAGATAGATGCTAGATGATAGATAGATAGATAATAGAAATATATATATATTTTAAAGATTTTATTTATTTGACAGAGAGAAACACAGCCAGAGAGGGAACACAAGCAGAGGGAGTGAGAGAGGGAGAAGCAGGCTTCCCGCCGAGCAGAGAGCCCCATGTGGGACTCGATCCCGGGTCTCCAGGATCATGACCTGAGCTGAAGGCAGTCGCTTAACCAACTGAGCCACCCAGGTGCCCCAGATATATATTTTTTTAATATAGGTTTTGAACTTTGCCCTCAGTGATTTAAAAACCAGGCTTTTAATTTGCATGTAACCTCTGCATTCATTTACTAAAGTACTGAGTGGAGCATGAAGTTTCATCTGTATGAATTTGCTGATTTTTTTTTAAGACCTCAGGGATGGAAAGATCATGCCAAGGAACAGTAACACTTATGAAGTGTCTTATGTGACAGGTCCTTGACATCTGTTCAATTACCTTATCCTTTGCAACTTGTAAGTAAGGTTTGTATCAGCCCTACTCTCCAGATGAGGCACTGGGTTCAGACAAGGAACTTGCTCAAGGAACCACAGAGGGTCACTGAGTCACAATCGCACTCTCAGCTCTGTCTTACTCTAAAATGCATCTTCTTTCTGGCACACTTGAGATCTTGCCATAAAATATAAAAGTAAATAAGCTTTGGATGGCTGCTTAATGTGATCAATGTAGGCGGCCCAATAAAATAAACTAAGAATCCAAAAGAGGTATTTTGCTTTGAATAATTTGGCTTATTTAACTATCTTACAGTTACCAGTTAAAGGGATAATTGTGAAGTCTCTAAATTACTTTAGGTTATGGGGACATAAGCCTAATGCTGTTTTATTCTGACTCTAATTGTATTTAATTTCATATTCCTAATAGCTCCTCGTCTAGTGGGTGTCCTAGAAGATAGGGAAAGGTCTGTTTTCAGCTTGTCTTTAGTCGTGGGTGTTCAGAGGTCCTTAGAGCGGGACAGCGTGTCTCCCTTTAAAGACAGTCCATTCAGCAAAGTCAGCCTTACACATACACTAGGAAATGATTTGCTTACAGAAGAACTCCTCTTTTAAAGGAATTCACCACCAATTTTGTTTAATCGATCAGGCCTTCTAGTATATTTAAAATAGTATTTTAATATATGAATGTCAGCGACACTTCTTTTAAGAAATATTTTTGCTGTGGGTCATTTGGGTGGCTCAGTCCTTAAGCATCGGTCTTGGGCTCAGGTCATGATCTCAGCGGAAAGCCTGCTCCTCCCGCTCCCTCTGCCCCTGCCCCTGTGTCCTCTCTCGTCTGCCTTTCTCTGTCAAATAAATAAAAATATTTTTAAAAAATCTTTCTGTTGTGTTAAGTGGGGCACATCCACGTCTAGAGCTGATCAAATGTGTGTCCTTAGGTAGTGCACAAGAGAATTTTATCATGTGATCTCATTCATTCTTGTAATAATTTTCAAAGCAAGGGACAAGTGCGGAGATAAAGGGAACCAGGAGTGTGAGTGTGGCACCCAAGTTCATTCTAATGACCCACATTGCAAACCTTGTGAAACTTTGGGAGGAAATATCATAATTGGTTGCCCCCATTCTTTCCCCATCTTCTGAAGAAGCATCTGACTGGGAATTGGGTAAAATTTATTCTATATATAGCACATAGGAATATGTTTAAACTGTAATTGTGTGCAATTTGAAGGAAATGTTCTTCCAGCAGCATAAAGACTGACCTACTCAGGAATATTTAAACGTACAGGGATTCACACTTTTGTAATAGTATTTTATCATTTTGAAAACTTATTCTTAATAGACCCCCACATTACATTTCAGTAAAGTGGTTTCATTTTCTTTAACAACCATTAATAGCTATTAGAGGTAAAAAAAAAAAATAAGGCTTTATATAGATCATTAAAGTACACTTAAGTAATATGTAATTGACAATTAAATCAGCATGGCAGTGAATTATCATAAGTTTGATAGATCTGCCTTTTCTAAAGTACTGAGAAGAAAGGGTCCTTTGTAAGACGCCCCACTACAGACTAATCTTGCAGTTTAATTGATCACAAAGAACACATTGTCTTCATGTATGTGCTTGGTAATCATCTTTTTATAAGTTCCCTTTTGTGAGGATTTTGATGCCCTGTGTGGGAGTTTGGTTCATGCCAGAAACAGTGTTCTTGGTGAGATCTGGATTTAGCAGCAGACACCTTTAGCCCTCACACCTTGTTGTTATCAGAATATATAAAAGAGTTGGCACTTTTGTTCCACTCTTGAAGCCCAAAGTCCCCCTTCTCGCTCCTTTTCCTTTCCTTCACCTTTCTGAAGACATACGAATGCGTGGTCATAAGGCTGGGTCTCAGTGGTCCCGGAATGCTGCTCACCCTGATGACGGGTCCCCCACTGATGGCTTATCCTGTCAAGCCATTGAAGCATGCAGGCCATATTTGTGAAATTGGGACTCCCAGCAACCCCCTCACCCCCTACCAAGAAATTTATGGACTTACTGTCTAGAAATGCTGGTCAACACAGTTTCTACATTGAGATCAAAATATAAAAGTGTAACTGCGTTTGAGAGGGAATTCTAATCATTCCTATATTTTCCCCCAATTTTAATTAAGTCCCACTTTTCTTCATTTCCTTATGTATATATTAACAATGGAATTTATTTAGAGTAAACCTTAAAAATATAGAATATATTTTCTGTCTTTCAAATTATGGAAAAGGGAAAAAATTCAAAAGATTAATCTCCACCAAATTTGCTAGACTCTGAGATAGGTCCAAGTACCAATAGGGTTTTTTTCACCCTAATATCTTATAAAGATATTTTATAATCTGGACATAGTCAAGTTTAATGTGAGTCTGATTAATCTCATAAAGATTTATCTGCTTTACTCCATCTTCCTACTATTATTTAATTTATGGGTTTTATATGAGATACATGTGTTACATTAAAAGTGAAAAAGCATGATGGGTGATTTTTAAGTAGTTTTAAAAATAATGAGATTGCTTAGATATTGTCACCCAATTACTAGAAATTGCAATTTTAATTTACCTAGGAAGGAGAAAGGAGTCGTGTATAATCAGATTGAGTTTCTTTCTGCTGTAGCGTGGCTGCCCCCCTCACGCTGGAAGGAATTCCGTGAGATGGGGTAGCAGCCAGAACCAGAATGCGGTGGTCCCCTTTCCTCATGCCGTCTATAAAGGTACATAGGAGATGATTAAAGAAGGCACTGAACTCACGGAGGGCTCCCTGCTCTGAAGACTTTGGGCAGTAGTAGCAAGGCACAAATCCAAGGAGTAACTGATGACAATGTCAAGAGAACGCTGTAGAAGTGTATAAACAGTTATGTAATGGGAAGAAGCTAAAAGTCGGGGCTTTTCTGATCGTCAGCCATGGACGGACTTCTTGGCCATGGTGATCTTTAATTTTCGAATCCTGCCATCTCAGTTTGATTCTACCACTTGAAGCGTGTTTCACGGTGGTAAGGAAAGAAATTAAGATTGGCAAGGCTGTTGAGAGTCTTGACTGCAGAAACCAGGCAGCAAGGGGGCTGGGAACTTGAAAGCATGAGTCAGTGGGCAGTGAGAAGAGGCTAACCCAGCTTCAGAGACTTTGTTCTTCATTCCTGGTAGTGTATTCAAACCTCACTAATTCAAAACAGTCTCTGAAAATTGGAGAACTTCCCAAATGTAAACTATATTTGTAAATATTGTACTAAACGAAGGCACTCATATACTGCTTAGCTGTATGAAGTATGTTCAACGAAAACAAGTATGTCATCGAGGTGCCTGGGTGGCTCAATCAGTTAAGCATCTGCCTTTGGCTCAGGTCATGATCCCAGGGTCCTGAGATTGAGCCCCGCATCAGGCTCCTTGCTTAACAGGAAGCCTGCTTCTCCCTCTGCCCCTCTCCTGCTCATGCTCTTCTCTCTTTCTCTGACAAATAAATAAATGAAATCTTTAAAAAAATCTCTTTCACAACAGGACTATATTCAATGTGCTTTCTAAACTTTAAAATGGCAAGTTACATCATTAAAAATTTTTCATCTTAAAATTTCACCCCCCAAAATTACATATATGGGGGGATTTCTGGTTACAGTGGTGTTTCAATGTATGCCCCCTGATGTAATTCAAAGGTAGACTATGTTAAAAGAATAACCCTCCACAAACCATTACAATTTGTTGCAAGAATAAAAAGATGTTTTTATTTTAGAAAATCCGTTAATAAAATACATCACCGTAGCAGGTCAATAAAAAAAAATGATTTTAAAAGACACACAGTAATTTAATTTAAATAAAAAAATTTAAAAAGATACACAATAAAAATCATCCCAAATCCTGGGGTTAGGGGGGCTCTTAGAAAACCAGGAACTTTAAGAACTTCATAAAAGGCAGGTATTTTCAGCCAATCATTGGATGAGAAATGAGCAAGCTTGCAAATTATCATGGTTCATTAAATGATATTCTGGAAGCTCTGGTTGTAGTAACAACATGTGGAACTGAAATACTGATATGGTACTTAGAAGCAAAGATGAGGGCGCCTGGGTGACTCAGTGGGTTAAGCCTCTGCCTTCAGCTCAGGTCATGATCTCAGGGTCCTGGGATCGAGGCCCGCATTGAGCTCTCTGCTCAGCAGGGAGCCTGCTTCCTTCCCTCTCTCTGACTGCCTTTCTGCCTACTTGTGATCTCTCTCTATCAAATAAATAAATAAAAAATCTTAAAAAAAAAGAAGCAAAGATGAAAAATGTATCATTTACACATGGCATGAATACAAACATGAAAAACAAGGTGATCACTGAAAAACCTCTAAGAATTTAAGTATAATATAATAAAAAAATGTTTTAAATCACTAGCTTTACCGAAAGTAGTAACAGATGAGGAAACTACTTGAAGAGAATATTAAGTGTTCCCTGAGACAGAAATAAATGAAGATTTTAGTAAATTTAGGGTTAACCCATCTTTCCAGGTGGAAAGAGCAAATATTATAAGGGTGTTCAGTTTTCCCAAATATTTCTAAGTTTTCCCATCAAATACCAATCAAAATCTCAGGAGAGATTTTTTTTTTTCAAATGGACAAGATTGTCCCAAACTTCAACTTGAAGTTCCCTTTGCACAGAAAGAATAAAAATTAGGGTGTTTGCCATCCTGGATGGTATGAAACCAGGTTTCCTGCTTAAATCGATGAGGTTCCAACATAATTAGCACTGAATCTAATACATAAACACACTCATCATACCCTAAAAAACATTGAGAAAAGAATCGATCACATAATTAAGGATACTGGCAAAATTGCCTATTTGTGAAAGACAGAAAATTCAGGTTGAAGCTTACCTCCAAAATAATTCTAAATGAACCAAATACTAAAAATAAAAGTCAACAAAACACAAAGGCAAAGATTAATCTACTTTTAGAACGAGCAAGACCTTTGATTTAAAAAAATAAAATTGTAAAGGGAAATTGTTGAAATACATACCGATATAAAAATATTAAAATTTAGTACCAGAGGGAAAAAAGTTTTAAGTAAAAGTAAATAATGATCTGGGGAAAATTTATGAATTTACAAATCCTTTTTTATTTTATTTTATTTTATTTTATTTTTAGTAATACTTTATTTTATTTTTTCAATGTTCCAAGATTGTTTATGCCATATACCCAGTGCTCCATGTAATTCATGCCCTCAATACCCACCACCAGGCTCACTCATCCCACCACCCCCTTCCCTTCCAAAACCCTCGGTCTGAGATACAAATCCTTTTTTAAAAGGAATTAAAATGCAGAAATATGTGTACAATGACTCAATTCAAGAATCCCCAGTTTATGATGAAGGCACATGAAGTGACCAAACTTCAAAAAAGACAAATGACAATAATTATTAGGGAAAAAATATTTATCTTCAGTAGAATGAAATGCAAATGAAACCATGAAGTAACACATTTCACTCATCATATTCTCAAATTTAAAATTAAATAAGTGTCTTTTTTTGGTAAGATTTATTTATTTATTTGACAGAGAGAGACACAGCCAGAGAGGGAACACAAGCCGGGGAGTGAGAGAGGAAGAAGCAGGCTTCCTGCCAAGCAAGGAGTCCGATGTGGGGCTCAATCCCAGAGCTCAATTCCAGGGCTCAATTCTACGGCTTGATCTTGGGACTCAATCCTGGGACTCAATCCTGGGACTCAATCCCAGGACTCCAGGATCATGACCTGAGCCAAAGGCAGATGCTTAATGACTGAGCCACCCAGGCACCCCAGATTATAGTGTCTTTGAGAGGATGTGGAGTCACTTACTTTGGTCTTTGGTCGGGGTTCTGGGGGGCGGGGGGGGGTTAGGAAGTGGGGGAGGAAGTGTCAGCTGTTGCAAATCTCCAAAGGAATTTGGTATATATGTTAAGACTTAACAGAATTCCCTTCTGTTGGAAGAAAATGAGAAATGCTTACAAACATTCACATTTAAGAATTCTTATTTCAGTGTTATAGGTGAAAGTCAAAATTAAGAAGCACTGTAAATAGCTAACCTTGGGAAAGTAGCTAAATAAACTATGAGGCATCAGCAAAACAAAATGATGTGCAATCCATGGAACATATTTTAAAAAATCATTACTTATTGGAGAAGAATTGCTCATATTGGAAAAAAAACAGGATTAAAAATAATATGATGCATGCAACCCCAATTTTATGTGGAAAGATGGAATCTATGCATTGAAAAGGACTGAAAGGAAATGTGCCAGAAGTTACCCAATTCTTTTTCCTAGTCAGATTTAGGTGTTGAAAATTTTTCTTCTTTATATATATATGTATTTCTGAGCAACATTGTGAACATGAGTTGCCTTTATAATCATTAAAAATAATGTTATTTTTACAAGAATCACACTGTATGTCCAAATTATTGCGAAATCTGAGTTAATGGCATCTAAATTAAGAACATTTTAATGGTAAAGTTTTAATAGTATAATATTATATGCTCAGTGGGAATTCGGCATATTATATTGATAAGTTTCATTTGTAGCAAGATGCTAAATATAGACTACACAAAGGAAATTATTTTCCAGAGCTTTCAGGATAAGTAAAGTTACAAGTCTTGTTTCAGCCCCAAACAACCTGGAAGTATGGTGCTCATAGTCTTATCAACCGACACATTCTTCTATGTATTGCAACATGGCTTAGGTATCATGGGGGACCGTTTGGGTTGTACAACCTTCAGGGTTGTTGTACAACCTTCAGGGCTTTGTAGGTGTTCTGCCTACAAGCCTTCATGTATAGAAACGGGAGCGAAATGTGCTCAGGTCCTTACAGCATTTTTTGAGGGGTGTGTGTTGTGTTGGTGTGGTGTGTGTGTGTATCTGTGCGTGTGTGTTTTTCTATGAAGTATTCCTTTTGAAGTTCAGAGCTCAGGCAGAGAAAGCATGAGTTTGGCAGGCATAACTTTCAAATGCTTAAAACAACAGCTTTAGTCTCAAGTTCTGATTGACACCAAGTAAAATGAAGCTTCTCTTTGTTCTCCAATGCACAGTGGAATGTGTGTGTGTGCAAGTGTGTGTGTGTGTGTGTGTGTGTGTGTGTGTGTTGTTTAATGTAAGGAAAAGGTTTGAAAGGTTCCCCCACAGACACTAATGAATTTGGAATCCTTGAAGATGTGTCTTACAAGGAGCAATTCTAATAACAGGCCCGTGACACATGCTCTCAGGTAATTTGACAACAGTCCCAATTGGGAGGATGGCTGTTGCAGAGACCCACTTTTAGCCCCCAAATTCTGCCCTGAGTAGAGTAGGCTGATGAGACCTCTGGTGACCAGGCTGAGAGCTTCCCATACGGCATCACACAGGCTTGTCAACAACAACGAAAATGATCCATGGGTCAGGGTGGCCATAAACAGCCCACCTCAGATTAGATCATTACACAGAGACAAGGTTACCTGAAGGAGGAGTAGGAAAGTTTTACTTTCCAGGTATTTCTTTGCTGATTGTTTTTAGAGGAGGTTCAGACCTTTTATCCTTGTGGCTAAAGTTGGACATGGGAGCTTGGTTACGAGCTGCCCCCAAAATATATGAGAGTGTACAGTAGGAAAAAAAAAATGCTCTTTGAAAATGATATGAGTCACATGGAACCTCTGTGGCCTTTTATACCTTTGAGCATCTGAAAATAAAAGGCAGATAACTTTTGATCATATAAGTGTGCACAGACCATATTATGCTTATACTTGCTTCTAGACTCATCTCCCCCGTTTCCATTCTATGTACCTCTATTACTTCTACTTCCTTACACTCCTGTGCCATGCCTCTCTCCATTATGGTTCTTTGCTCATTTGGTACTCTATTTATATAAGTATGCAGCAAATATGTATTGAGCTTCTACCATGTATGGCATCTTAGAAGTCATCAGAGATATGGAAATTATCACCATGGCCTCTAGTCTCAAGAAGCCAACACTCTAATTGGGGCATAGAAGAGAAAACTAATTGCTGCAATAAAACTGTGCACAAATGATTACACAGTACAGTAGCTTACAACAATACGCATCTATTCTTACACTTATGGGTCCTCTGGTCAACCATTTTCTGGCAGATCTAGGTTGGATAGCTGTGTTTCAGGCATGAGTCAGCTGTGTTTGGCTCCAGGCTGCCGGCTGGGCTCAGATCTTCATCTGTGTTGGTTCTGGGGCCCAGGTGGAAGGGGTAGCAGATTCTCTGGGGCATGCTTTTCTCATGAAAAGTCACAGAATGAAGACCCAAACACAAAGACATTTAATATAATGCCTGCTACATTTCAACAGCTGAAACAAGTCATATTGTTTTTTGTTTGATTGTTTTAAAGATTATTTGAGAGAGAGTGAACAGAAGCAGGGGGAGGGGCAAAGGGAGAAGGAGAGAATCCTCAAGTGGACTTCATGATGATCACAGAGCTTGATGTGGGGCTCAGTCCCAGGACCCTGAGATCATGACCTGAACTGAAACCAAGAGTCAGACTGACTCACCCAAGCTCCCCTGAAGTAAGTCACATTGTTAACTCCAATGTCCATGGAGTAGGGAAATATATTCCACCATTCTTGTACATTACAAAGCAACATGGTACAGGGAAGGCATGAAGAATTGGAAAGATAATCTAATTTACTACAATCACCTATGATAGATGGTACAAGAGAAGTATATTCAAGGTTTCAAGGAAGTACAGATAAATACTTTAGAAAAGGGGCATATCAGTCGGTTCCAACCAGGCAAACAAAGACGATAGGATGAATAGATAGGTGATGAAGGGATGGACACATAGACAGAAGGTAGATAATGAATGGACAGGTAAAAGAGATGAATAGTAGATAAATCATGGATGTATGGAAAAACAGATAGCAAATACATATACAGACAGATGATGGATAGAGTGATGATAGATAAATGGTAGCAAGGTGATACATACATACATACATACATACATACATACATGCCTACATAGTTGTTACAGGGGGTTTGACTTTACACAGCATGGTGAAGCAATCTCTGTGAGGTTTTTCAGCATCTGATGCTGTAACTTGACATTCAAAGGCCAAATAGTCAAGAAGGGAAAATGGATGCAAAGTGGAGGACACTGAGGGCAGACTGGAACCCATAGACACTGAATGTTTGTGTTCCAGGACAGACTGAGACACATGTCAGGTCTTGCTGCCCTGCCTTGGGGATCAGGGTGACAGAGGCAAACACACAGCTGGCCCAGCCGGCAGAGGAACATGGGGAGGATCTGGGGAAGGCTGGCCCATCGCGGGCTCAGCAGCTACTTCACGCCAACGAGGCGAGTCAGCACATCAGTGACAAGCTGTGTGAGCCACAGAATGCTGCTTCCCTTCTGTCCTTCACATCCCCTCAGAATCTTCCTGTGGCTCACCCTGAGCAGAAACATTAAAATACGTAGAAGAAGAAGGAGGAGGAAGAAGAGGAAAAGGAAGCAAACTGAAGATCTGGGAAATGTCACCAAGCATATGACAGTCGACCCATGACACAGCAGTCACAAGGGAAATCGAATCCAGTGCCTAGAAAGAGTAAAGTAGAAAATGCCTTCAGGGAATGTGATATTTGAACTGGATCCTTAAGTCCTTAAGGGTGAGCAGGCATTAACCACGAAGGACGAATGACTATTTAGGTAGGTGCGAGGCATGAGAAGGTATGGCTCAAGAATATGGCCAAAGCCACCTGGAACACGTCATAGTCAAAGTTGGGTTTAACTTGCTGCTGCAGAGGAGAATGCATGCTGAGGGTGTGATGGGGCATCTCAGGGAAAGAGCTGGAAGAGGCTTATTATAAAAATAAATAAATAAAAAATAGGGCTTGTGCATGCTAAGGAGATTCAAGGACGTGGGAGCCAGTTCTCATTGGCTGTTTTTGAGAAGTATGAGTCTGTTACGGACTGAATCATTCTCCAACCCCAAATCCATATACTGAAGTCCTAACCCGCAGGAGATCAGAATGTGAGTGTATTTGAGGAGAAGGCTAAGTGGCTGACAAAGGGTGACAAGGTCCTGAGGGTTCGATCCAGGAGAACTGGTGTCCTTATAAGCAGAGGAAGGGACAGCAGGGGTGTGTGTGCCCAGAGGAAAGCATTCAAAGAGGTGGTGAAGAGATAAGGTGGCTGCAAGCCAAGGAGACAGGTGTCTGGAGAAAGCGAACCTACCACTACCTTGGGCTTCTCGCCTCCAGAACTGAGAGAAATCGGATTTCTGTGTTTGAGCAGAGAGCAGTCTCACTCGCTGATCTAGAAATTACACGGAGCCTCCAATGCTTATTTTGTCGGATCCAGATGCCTTTGCTCAATTTACCAGAGTTGCAGCCTGGTCTCGTGCTTCCTAGTCTCTTTTCTTCTCTCACTTTGCCCAACGCTTGTGCTGTTCTGCCCAGGCTTTCTCTTCACCGTCGCCCACGTAAACTATCCTCCAAAGGCTGGTCTCCCCTGCTGGGGGTGTCCTCACCCTTCCCCTGCCCATCGTCCCCTAAAGCAAGCATACCCTGCAGGATTCCCCACGAAGGACCCTGCATTACTCTAGCCTAGTCAGACCATGTCTCCTTCCTGCACCTCCTAGAAAAGGTCACAACAACAGACCCTGTATTGTTCTTGGCTCCCCGTGGCTAAACTCTGTGTGTCTAACAGGATTGTCTGTTCCCCGAGGGCCGGGGCCGTTTCTAGAACCTCTTTCAGATTCCACTGCAGACAGTAACATGGTAATCCTTCAGATACAAAAAGTGGGGTTGGTTTATTACATCATAGTTTTGTTTCTTTTTTAAACTGTGACCGTATTGTGACATCTTCGTGTTTCCTTTGCTGCCGGGATGGTGTCCTGGCTTACTCCCGGATTCAGCCAGCAAGTATTTTTGAGTGACTATTTTTGTGCCCAGCACTTGATGTTTAAGCCAAGTCCTGAAGGATAGGCAGAAATAAACCCGGTGAGTGGGTGGGATCGCTGGAGAGCTTTGCACCTGTGGGCAACCTCAAAGCCTAGCGCAGAGGCGAGGGAGACCGTGTGGGTGAGGGCCAGAAAGAAGGTCCCCGGGCAAGGGGTGCAGTGCAGCAGCCGAGGAGACCTGAACATGAGGCTGGAGATGGGGTGCGCCTTGTGAGTCATGATCTGTGGCTTGGACTTCACCTTCAGGGTGCGGAAAGGGGAGCCTCCGAGGGGCTGCTGGGCAGGAGGCAAGTGGGACCTTTTGCAGTAGGAGACTCACAACCACTGATGTGTGCAGCGTCACATCACAGCCAGTGAGCCTGCAGGGAGGGGCCTGGAAACCGCGAGCCTGAGCCCAGCTCATGCAGATGGTGAAAAGTAGGTTGAGTTCTTGAGAAAGTTTGTTCAACCAACCCTTTCTCTCAGACAATTTTTACTTCCAAGCATTGTACTTCCTAGATTCTATTCATGAAATCCTGCTTTGGTGATGGAATTAAAAGCAAGTTTGGGTTTACAAAAACAAAAAAACCAAAAAACAAAAAAAGGGTTTTCTTGATTGGCCCACATGCTGACTGGCATGGCGGGATGCTGATGGCTACTCTTCTCTAAGTGTATGGTGCTTTGCTAAGAAGTTGAAAACATTCGACCCCAGAAACGTCATCCAAGTCTAGAGTTTTATAGTTCCTTATAAATTTTGGAATCCTTATCTGGCAACATTCATTGACGCCTTCAAAAACGACTTGCTGTTGGCCTTTTTGAACTGTTGGATCCAGCCAGCCCATCAGAAGTTTATGAACTTGCGAGGTTCTGAGCTCACGTTCTCCTGTCCTGTCAGCTGGCCCCCGGGCCTCTGTTTACCAGTTGGGCATTAAAGGAGGCGAGGAAGAACAGCGGGGCACCTTTGGATTCTTGCTCAGGAGTCAGGGCAAGCCGCTGAACGTTTGGCTAGAGACTCAGGCTGGAGCAAGCTCGGCTCCTTTTCCTGGGGTATGTGGCTGTGGAGGGAGCCCGCTTCCTCTCCAAACGAGGCTGCCTTCTACAGTTCTCACCCCAGTGCCCACCTGATTCCTGAAACCTTTGAAACGTTCCTGCCTTTTATTTGTTACTGCCCTGCTTTTTCACTTTGTATCCAAACAAATAATTCATGATCTCCTAGCCAGGAAGGTAAGTCCAAACTTCAGGGTCATATGTCCTCTCTCTCCAGTGACGTTTAAGCCCCTTAGGGATGTGTCCGCTCTTCCCTTTTGCTGGGGCATCTCACTGTGCCTCCTCCTCAAGCTTTCATTTGCCCCGGGGTTTTGGCTTTGCTCCACTTCTCATTTTGTCCCTGCAGTGTTCCTCCCAGCTGATCTCATTCACTTTTGGAGGTCTCTCTAACTGCCGCCTCCACCCGAGGCTTGCCGCCTGCCTCTCAAGTTCAGCTCATTCCCCTGGACCCTGCACCTTTCCTGTCTCCCCTGCTGTGCCTTTTGGTCTCCCTCTTGGTGAGCAGAATCATCATCTACCAGAGCCACATGTGAGCACTGTCAGAGTGACCTTCCCCGCCTGTTTTCTCTGTTCCACCCATTTGGTTGTCAGTATAACTTTTCTGTCCTTGAAATATGTTTTACCCCCCTTTCTGCCTTCTGGATAGCTACCGCATAGACAGTGTGGGATAAGGAAGAGGACTGGGCCTGACCCCCGATATCTGCCCCATACTGCATTTGTTGGCATGGGCTCCCCTGACCCCTAGCTCCCTCTGTCCTAGGTAGTGCAATGTGGGTGGTGATCTCCACTGGCTGCATTGCCCCAGGAGGGGAGGGATCTGATCTTACATGGAGCATCTTCAGTAAAGCCCAACCAATGGATTGGTTGGAGTGGTTGGATGGAGTGGTTCACAAACAGAAGAACCCACTTTGAAGGCCACCTCATCCCCTCTTACTTGTGTGGTAGCCTCCCTACTGCCTCCCTACTGCCCTCCCTGCCTCCCAGACTTGTCTGCATTCTTGCTTGATTCTCCCTTCCCAAAACAGCTATCCAGGTAGGACCAGAGATGCTGCAGACTTGTTCCTGGCTTCCAGGCGCCACTTGCTAGTATGAAATGCAATGTCCTTCCTTTCTCAACCGCAGGCTAATTTGCATCCCTTTGGCCTCTAGAAGCTTCCCTTTGAGGATCATAACTCAGTCATGTTCTTAGAACATTTACCATACATATCATACCAACGTTAATGTCTGTGTTATTATATATACAAGTTATATATAATATTAATATGTAACTATATTTAATTGATATGTACATATGTATGTGTGTGTGTGTATAAACAGGAATAAGAAAGTCAAAGTAATATTGAACGTCTAGCCCTTCCACATAAAACAAAATTGAATTAATGCACTTTTAAAAGTGAGGATACGTCTCCTGAGGAACTGACTTAAGGAAATGTGAGTTTTGTTTCATTTCTAATAGCAGGCGGAAGATGGAAGTGATAAGAGGGTAGGGTGCTGTGGCTCTCGGGGACCCCAATGAGTGACAGGCACGAAGGGCAGGACTTCCCTGGCACAGAGGAGCATTCACCAACTCCTGGCACTGTGGCGGAGTTAACTACAGAATTAAGTAGCCAGTGTAGACCTCCTCCTGAAAATGAATGAAACCAAGATTAGACTGGCAGCTGAGCCTTAATCCCTGCCCATTAAGGACACTTGCTTTGTGCAGGACATCACAAAAATCTCTCGGAGATTTGCATTTGCTCTTGATTCTGAATTTTTTGTCCATGCAGCTCATCATCAATGCCTGGTCCTACCTACTTGGAATTTATCAACTCCCGAACTTGAGCATTATGGAGGGAACTGTATCTGTTTATCACTTGATTTTCTATAAACCCATATATAGGGTACTTTAAAGTTAAAAAAAAATGATGAAAACAGCAAGCTTATCATTCCATCTTAGTGACTCTCTACCATACTTAAAGCCAGGAACCGGCCTTCCTACTCTTTGTGTCCTCAGAGATTCGAGCCTTAGTTTCCACAGTTGAGCATGGGAAGTGTTTCACAAATTGTATCAGATAGCTGTGAGCCACTGAGATCCGGTCACTTAACAAGAAGAATGTGCCTCCCAGAGAAATCCAGCCACTGAACTAATGTTTATTAAGTGTCTACCATATGCCACACATTGTTCCAAGATCGTGTTATAAAGGGGGGAGTTTCTGCTTTCTCATGACTTAGTTTCAGGTGCAGGAAATAGATAATAAACAAGTAAACAAACAGATGATTTTATTTTCAGAGTTATATATAAAGAAATGTAACATTTAAAGCACCCGTGTTTTCTGGAAGAGCTGTGAATGTGTTGTAGGGGTTTCTCGAATGCTTTCCTGAACCATCTGAGTTTCTCTTTTATCTCTGCCGTAGGGTCATATGAATCCCTATCTTGACCTCGCCTTCCTGTGTGGAAGATTTGTCTCCTCCCTCCCCACAGCCTTCATTGTACTTGTGCTGTTTACTCTTTAGGATCCCCTAGGATGAAAACCACTAAGGAGGGATCCCCAAGGGGACCAAATTTTACATGTCCATTGAGGACTTGTGGACAAGGGTCGAGTTCAGAACCTCTTGACCATGGCCCTTTGCACAGGCAAAAAGGCAGCTGTGTGTGTGTGGGTCTGTCTTAAAAACAGGAGTAATGAACTTGGCCCATTTTCCATGCAAATGTTAATGCCTAACTTAAGTGTAGTCACCTGTGGCCTTCTCAAGATTTCCCATCTGCCCATGAGTGGCCCTTACAAAACATTGGACTGAAAATCACTGCTCAGTTGTAAACATGTTTTTTGCTAAGTCATAAGAGTTCATGAACCAAAGTTAGTTATTTGATCAGCTAGGAAGCCCCTATGTTCCATAGGAATTCCTTTACTTTCTTTGGCTTCTCTTCAGCAGATCTTTTGCTACCTACACAGAAATAACTGTCCAGACTCATTTCCTGGTGTCTATGTTTATAGCCTCTTCCCTTTATAACAAGGAGCCATCCTTACTCTTTACAATACCTCTTATATTTATCTAGTGCATATTTTCAAGTGGCTTCTTGGAGCTCGAAGTACTTTATGGTTTATTATTTATATCTGCTTATTGATAAATATCACACTTTATCATTTTAAGGGGCTTTCCAATTATTCTTGCTAATTACTCAGCCACATGCCCCACTCATCACAGTAAGCCTCTCCATTGTCAAACTAGCAAGTACTCCCATGGCTTGTAGAAGGAATGTTGGTTTAGAACTTGGGAGCCTTGGACTTGTTGCTGGGAAAGTGGCCTCCTGCTTCTCAGGTCTGACTTGGAGGTAACACTTGAGTGCTCCCATGACAAGAACTCATGTTACGTGAATCCTCGGGTTACCGTCAAAGCCTTCCTTTACTAACACTGCCAGGGCTAACTTACTAAACCGTCAGTTTTGTGTTTCAGGTAGTGATTTGTGGTATCTATGTCCTTTGGCTTTGGAGGGTTTTCCCCTTAAGGCAAAAGAGAGAGGCCTGGAGTCCGAGAGAACGGGATTGCTCGATAGTCCACTCACCCGAGTTTCTGCCTCTGGTGCTGCTCTGGGCTCGCCCCTGTGGGCAGACGTCGCTACTTGGCCTCCGTTTTGCCCGTAGAGACCCTTCCTCAGAGGCTGATGTAGCTGAGCAGAGAAACTCTGTGTCTTCAGCTTGAGACCAGCTCTGGATAGATAGAAATTCATCCATTCCCACACATAAATGCCAACTTTATTGAGCACCTACTATGTGTTAATCACTGAGCGTAATAGAAGTCCATTCCTTGGAGACCTTGGTCATTGCTTCATATTTACTTCATGCATTCTCTGTATGTTCATTTCAGGTTTTTGTTTTGTTTTGTTTTTTGGTTTTTTGTGGGTTTTTTTGGTGTGTGTGTGTGTGTGTGTGTGTGTGTGTGTGTTTGTTTTTGTTTTTGGTTTTTTTAGCAAGGTTATTTCTTAATTAAATCTGGCAGTTCTTTGTATCTGCTATGGTTTGAATGTTTGTGTCCTGGAAAATTCATTTATTGAAATCCTAATGCCCCATGTGATGGTATTGGGGGATGGGGCCTTTGCAAAGTGATGAGGTCATGAGGCTAGAGCCTTCAGGTATGGGGTTAGTGTCCTTATAACAGAAACTGCCCCCCCCCCCGAAACCTCTGCTCCTGTTACCATGTGAGGTCTACAGCAAGAAGGCACCAGCTATGAAACAGGAAGAGGGCCCTCCCCCCAATGGGACCATGCTGACGTCTTGACTTGCCAGCATCTAGAACTGTGAGCAATAAATTTCTGTTACTTATAAGTTACCCAGTCTGTGGTATTTTGTTTAAGGAGCCCAAATGGACGAAGATAGTCTCTAAATCTAGCAGCAAAAGAGATTTAATGTCCTTGATGCCTCCATATTCCAAGATTGTTCTTTTTGGATGGAAAGCTAAGAGGTGGGCTAGATTTTGGTACTATCCCATCCTTCATCAAAGAAGGACTCTCTATTGTCTGGCCCTACATCTCTAGCACACGTCATATTGTACATTTCCGTTGAAACACTCTTTTCTACTTGCCTTCGCAATGTAAATGTCAAAGTGTGAAGATAAGCTGTAGAAGGCAGACGAAAGCTGGAGTTGTTAATGTTGCATTTAGAGATTTAGGTTTTAATTCTAGAAATTACCTGCAACATTAATAGATGCACATATAATTTACCTTTGAGAAAATTTTTGGGAAGCTCAAATCTAGAAAGATCAAGAAATCCGGCTGATTCTCAGCGCCTTCCCATATTCCCACATTGCAGGCATTTTTTTCAGTTTTCCCTCCTCAAGTTTGCATTAATTTATATAGTTAAAAATATATAGAGAGGAATGTAGAGGGCATCGAGATAAACTAAGTCTTTACTGCTGTTCTTTGTCAATTACTGCTACAATCTTTTTGAAAGATTTTCACTATGAAATAAATTTAGTAATAATCAGCATTGCTAAAAATCAACTCTTATTGTAGATGACCTCAAAAAAAAAAAAAATCCCCCAAGGTGCTTAGTCTGTCTAGTTTCAACTCAATCTTCATTCAAAATAAAGTTTTCAAAGGAATCAGTAAATACTAGTGGCCAAAATATAACCATTTAATCAATTTTTCATTAATTTACTATCTATCTTCTATGTTTATTACCACTGCATTAGAAAAGCACAAGGTTTGGGGCACCTGGGTGGCTCATTTGGTTAAGCATTCTGTCTCTTGATTTCAGCTCTGGTCATGATCTCAGGGTCGTGGGATAGAGCCCCATGCTGAGCATGGAGTATGCTTGAGATTCTCTTTCTCTCTCTCTCTCCCCCTTAGCCCCTCCCCCACTCGTGCTCTCTAAATAAATAAATAAATCTTTAAAAGAGAAGGGGAGCTGCATAAGGTTCATTGCATTAAACACTCTTTAAAAGCTATGGCTTGCTTGGGTGTGCCGGGAACCCCTGCCCACAGTAGATACACTAGGTCACGCTATGGAGCAGTGGAAAGAACGTGGGCCCAGAGGTTGGTTTCGACCGAGTTTCCACTCTCAGTCATTGTATCTTCTGTGCTCAGTCCTTCTATATGTGAACTTTTTCAAGTGAGAAGGTAATGGTATAAGTCCACCCGCTCCACAGGCTTGTTGTGGGGATTGAATGAGCTGCTAAATGTGGAAAGATCCTGAAATTTAAGACACACCAACACATAAAGAATTCTCAGTGACTTCCGCTACATCAACTGAATGTGTGAATTAGAATAAAAAGTGAGTTGTTCTGGTTTTTTTTGCCACATAGTTGTTAAAGAAACAACATAAAGGAATTGTGAAAATGAAATTGTCCTTTCCCCAATGTTCCCATAGTTAAGAATAAATTTACTTCTTTATTTAACAAATATTTATTAAGCACTAGCTATGGGAAAGTTGCCCTATTGAGTGGATTAAGAAGTGCAGAGATTAATTCCCATGGACGTAGAGTCAAAGACTTACCACCCAATATGTAAATGTTAGAGACAAGACATCTTCTTTCTATTCACTCACTTTTATAATCCCAGATTCAGCTGTCTCATTATTTAGGCCCCAAGACCAAAAAGGGAGTGGAGAAAATATAGATATTTAATGGTTTGATTCGCTTCCATTCCTTACTACTATGGATCCATAGTTCATAGATGCATGTACTGCAACACTGGTCTCTGATGCTAAGAATCTATGGATGGATAAGCAGATGCGTTATTGTTATACATTAGTACCTGCCTCATAGTTTAGCCCCTGTTGGATACTGTATACAAGTATTCAACAAGGTGGGTATAGAAGGAACAGACTTTAACATAATAAAGAGCACATATGACAAACCCACAAGTAAGTAACACCATACTCCATAGTGAAAAGTGAAAATCTTTTCCAGTACAATCAGAAACAGGACAAGGATACCCACTCTTACCACTTGCTTTCAACATAGTATGGGAAGTCCTAGCCAGAGCAATTAGGGAAGAAAAAAGAAATAATGAAGAAGTCCAAAATGGAAAGGAAAAAGTAAGACTGTCACTATTTGTGGATGACATGATATCATATAAGGAAAACACAGGATCCAGCAAACATTCTGTTAGAACTAATGAATGAATTCAGTAAAGTTGCAGGATGCAAAATCAATATTCAGGAATCTATTGTGCTTTTGTACACTAATAATGAACTATCGGAAAGAGAAATGAAGAAAACAATTTTATTTACAGTTGCATCAAAATGAATAATTATGAGGAATAAATTTAACCAAGGAAGTGAAAGAGCTGTATACTGAAAACTGTTAAGACAATGATGAAAGTGAAGAAGACGTAAGTCAATGGAAAGATATGCCGTGTTTGTGGATTAGAAGAATTAGTGTCATAAAAATGTCTAAACTACCCCCCAAAATCTACAGATTCGAGGAAATCACTATCAAAAATTCAGTGGCATTTTTCATAGAAGTAGAACAAACAGTCTTAAAATTTACATTGGTGGTATAGTGGTGAGCATAGCTGCCTTCCAAACAGTCCTAAAATTTGTATGTAACCATAGAAGACACCGAATAAACCAAGCAATTTAAAGAAAGAAGTACAAAGCTGGAGGCATCTCACTTCCCAATTTTAAACTATTTACAAAGCTATAGTAATCAGAACAATATGGTATTGTCTTAAAAACAGACAGATAGATCAATGGAACAGAACAGAGAACGTGGGGCGCCTGGGTGGCTCAGTCAGTTAAGTGCTCCTCATCTCAGGTCAGGATCCCAAGATGCTGGGATTGAACCTCACCTCGGGCTCCCTGCTTAGTGAGAGCCTGCTTCTCCCTCTCCCTGCCACTCCCTCTGCTTGTACTACCTTTCTGTCTGTCAAATAAATAAAATCTTAAAAAAAAAAAAACAGGGAACCCAGTAATAAACCCACACTTATATAATTAATTCATTGATGACAAAGGAACTGAGAGTATACAATGAGGAAAGGAGTCCCTTCAATAAATGTTGCTGGGAAAAGTGGAAAACCACATGCAAAGGAATGAAACTGGACTATTTTATACTGTACCCCAAAATTAATTCAAAATGGATTAAAGACTTGAATATGACCTGAAACCATAAAACTCCTTGAAGAAAATATAGGCAATAAGTTCATTGACACTAGTCTTGGTGATGATTTTTTTGGATCTGACATCAAAAGCAAAGGCAAAAAAGGCAAAAGTCAGTAAGGGGAACTACATCAAATTAAAAAGTTTCTGTACAGCATCAGAGCCATCAACAAAATGAAAAAGCAAAGTACTGAATAGGAGAAAATATTTGCAAATCATATATCTGGTAAGGGGTCAATATCCAAAATATAAAAGGAACTCCTACAACTCTGTAGCAAAAAACAAACAGACAAAAAAACAATCTGAATAGACATTTTTCCAAAGAGGACATACAGAAGACCAGTGTGTACTGGTTGATCAACATCAGAAATCAGGGATGGTTGATAAACATCAAAAATCACCAGAGAAATACAAATCAGATAATTAGATACCACTTCATACCTGTCAAATTGACTACGATCAAAAAGATAATAAATAACAAGTGTCAGAGAGGATGTAGAGAAAAGGGAAATCTTGTGCACTGTTGGTGGAAAAGTAAATTGGTGCAGCCATTGAGGAAAACAATATGGATGTTTCCCAAAAAAGGGAAAAAATAGAACTACCACATGATCCAGCAACTTCACTTCTGGGTATTTAGCCAAAGAAAATGAAAACACTAACTCAAAAATATGTATGCACCCCTATGTTCGTTGCAGCATTATGTACAATATCCAAGATATGGAAACAACCTTAGTGTCCATCAGTGGATGAGTGGATAAAGAACATGTACACACACACACACACACACACACACACACACACACACACACGTGTGCATACGCATGCATTGGAATATTATTCAGATGTAAACAAGAATTATATTTTGCCATTTGCAGCAACATGGATGGACCCTAAGGGTATTATGCTAAGTGTAGTAAGTCATAGAGAAGACAGATACCATATGATTTCACTTATACGTGGAATTTAAACGACGATCTAAACTCATAACTGTGGGGAACAGAGGGGAAGGTGGACAAAATTGATGAGGAGAGCCAAAAGGTACAAACTCCCAGTTATTAAATAAATGATGTTGACTTAATGTACAGCACGGTGAATGTAGTTAATAATACTGTATTGCATATTTAAAAGTTGCTAAGAGAATAAGTCTTAAAAGTTCTCATGACCAAAAAAGAAATTTTGTGACTATATATGATAATGGATATTAGCTAGACTTACTGTGATGATCCTTTTTCAGTATATACAAATATCAAATCATTATGTTGTACACCTGAAACTAACATTATATGCCAGTTATACGCCAATCAAATTGTTTTAAAAATATTTTTAAAAGATTTTATTTATTTATTTGACAGAGAGATCATAAGTAGGCCGAGAGAGAGGAGGAAGCAGGCTCCCTGCTGAGCAGAGAGCCCGATGGGGGACTCGATCCCAGGACCCTGGGATCATGACCTGAGCCAAAGGCAGAGGCTTAACCCTCTGAGCCACCCAGGTACCCCTGTTTTAAAAATATCCAGGGAGAGAAATGAAACAACAGAAACTTTGGACACAGAAACAAACTGAGGGACTTGGAGGGAGGGGGGTGGGGAGATGGGAGAGCCTGGTGGTGTGTACTGAGGGCACCTATTGCATGGAGCACTGGGTGTGGGGAATGGGGAATGAATCTTGGAACACTGGGAAAAAATTTAAGTAACAATAAAAAAATTTTTTTTAAATATTTTAAAGAAATTTATGAAGATATTAAAAAAAGAGCTTTGTGTCTGAGCAGCACAATTTCCCCTTTTTCTAATCTGCAAAACCCTGGCCAATGTCAGGCAACTGATTCCACTTTTCATTAATATTCACACCAACAGGGGGCGCCTTTTGGCTCAGGGCAGGATCTTAGGGTTGTGAGACCCAGCTGGCTTTGGGCTCCACCCCGTTTTGGAGCCTGCTTGAGGTTTTCTCTCTCCCTCTTCCTCTGTCCCTCCTCCCACTCGCTCTCTTTCTCACCCCTAAAAAAATAAAAAATAAAAAAAATTTGCACCGACAGGACAAATTTAAACAAATTCACATTCACAATTTTAAACAAATTCACATTTGTTGCCCCCCTTTTAAGAATGGGGATCAAAGAGAGCCACAGGGAAGCTAAGTGACTTCTGCCTCCACAAGTCACTAGAGGAATGTCTCCAGCTCTTTTCTCCTTGAGAGGTCTCCCTGGTTCCATGCTCATTTATGTGATGCTTATCTTGCTCCTAAAGAACATCTTAGGTTTTATATAATATATTTCAGTGGCAAGGTAATTCATTTTTTATGTACCCTTTATAACTTCCATGTGCTATAATAAAGGAGGGAAATGTGAAAATATGATTGTTTTAGGGACAAACATTATTTCATCGTTTGACCTTTGTCGAGTTATTCATCAGTTGTCTCACTGTCATCCAGGAACAGGGATGGTGACTGCTATCAGTCACCACTATTTATTGTCCTCAGTGCCTTGATAAATGAAATGAGATTATTGTGCAGATTGAAGAACCCTCAACACTTCCCAGAACATCTCCCTTCCCCTAGCTGTGGGCCAAGACTAAGTTCAGAGGTCACAGATCTAGCAAATTTTGGGGTTTATTCCAGATCCTCAAATAAGAGAGTGACAAAGCTCGCCATTATTTTCTCACCCCACTATTATTCCCACAGACATTGTAACTCCAGATTATCACTGAGGTGCATGGTTGTGCTAATGGAGGACAGGGACCTACTCTGAGCCTGGAGTGAAGAATCCAGTGTTCAGTCATCCAGCCCTGTTTCAGGCTGTGTCGTGAATCTTTCCATCCAAACTGAAAGCATTCTTGGCTTCCTGTGAGCACAGAGGACTGATGCCTTAGTTTGCATGGTTTTGGACAACTGACCATTCTGTCCATCGCATCTTGTCTTTTGTCTCTGTGTTTAACCTGCTGTTTTACTCGGCTAATCTGCGTGGAATGCTTCTAATTCCAATAAGTAGAAGCATCATGCGTATTTCCCTGGCTGACTGTATCTGCTAAGCCCATTGAGTATAATGAAGCAGGGAAGCTGATTTTTCTTATTTTGGAAAAGACCATTTAATTGGTCTTTTGAGTGTGAGGCTCCGGTGTCAACTAAGACTTCAGTGAGACCATCTGTGTATTGTGTCACCTGCCTCCTTTAGAAGTCCTGCTTCAGGTGACCTCCTCTGTTCTGATCTGCAAGAACTCTGGTGCGCACAGAGTTAAAATATTCCCCAGTCCCCCAGTCTCTATCTTCTGCAGCCCTGACCCAGGGTGGGGCTCAGGGTCTTGACCTTGTCACTCTTCCTGGGGGCAAGAGGAAAGAAATGGATGAATCCAGCTGTGAATTCAGTGTCCCAGAAAAGAGAAGCACACTAACCTATCCAAACCCTCTGGTAGTCAGCTGTGATGCTTGCTGATAGTTGCCAGCCGGAAGGCAACGTGGCATTGGCTCAGCTAGGATATGTATAAGAACAAGGTAAACGAGTTACTTATTTTTCTCTCCCATTTGTGAAGACGGTAATTAGGAGAACTAACACCAGGCAGGCTTGAGTGAATGCAAACAAGACCCCTATAGGCAGCACAGTGTATTAATGTAAAAATATGCCTAGACAACATAACTTGTCAGAGAGGATTATTTCTACTTAGTGAATCTGCAGGAGCCCCTTTGCTCCACCATTCAGAATTTGACTAGAGAAGAGAGTGGGGAAGGGGGGGGTGGAGAGAGAGAGCGCGCATTAGTGAGCAGCTCCCGTGGCATGGATGTTTGAGCGTACTTCTAAACCAGCTTTTGTTGAGACTATCAGTGTATCAGTGTAGAAAGCATGCGCTGTCCCAAATCCGCTGTTACTATGAGAAATGAGGAGCTGCTTTTAAGGTATGTTGTTGTGTCCTTTGTTTTTAATGTGTGCTTTTCTAGTTTCTAGAGCTGGCTGAGACAATAATCACACTCGGCATCAAGTAGCTTCCTTATCTTGGGAAAAAAAAAGAATCTAGAGAGAGAGAGAGAGGGAAAGGAAATCGAGACCAAGGACTGGGAGAAAGGGAGCCAGCGAGAGGAAGGAAAAAGGACTGCCCAGCGCGAGTTATATTTGCACTCGTTGCGTTTTGAAAGCATAATCTTGTATTTGCTCCCTGCTATTTGTGAGCGGCCAGTGGATAATTTTAAAGGCTCTGAATCTGGCTCTTGGTTTGCCTCTTCCTTTGCAATGTCTAAGCCTCTCATTATCATGCACTCTGCATGGAATAATCACCGAAAAAGGAGCTAAGGAGACTCCATATTAGACTTGCGTTCCGAATACTGCTCTAATCTGGACTTAGCCTACCTAAATAGTCCTTCTGTGTTACCAGGTTTGGATCACTTTATCTTGTTTGCCAAAATGTGTACCTGTTTAAAGACCTCTGTTCATGCATGGCGTCCTGGGTCCCTATGTATTGAAAGCAAATATTTGTTTCTTACATCTGTGTTAGGTTCAATCACATACCAAGAATGAGCCACCACTGACCTTTGGGGAAGCAGAGAAAGAATTATGATGGAATTGGCATCCTGCTTTGAAAAATGTAGTCTTTTGTTTATTTGCTAGCAGACATTGTAGCAGCGAATACATCTTTGGGGCTGACAATGGGACGGGTTCAACAATGGAGCTGTCAAACTAGCTTAATGCATGTCTGGGGCTTTTTTTTTTTTTTTCCCTTCTTTCTCAACACCCTTTTTATCTGCTTTAATCTTGTTTGTATAGACTCTACAGAATGAAGAGCTTTTAGAACTGCTTGTTTGTGGTTTTGTGCTTTTAGAAAAATTTAATATCTACCATTCATAAAGCTTTTTGCATTTTGCAGCTCTGTGGGTTGGATTAAGTTAGAGATTTATTGCTTACCTCTCTGTTAACTACAGAAAGCAATGCATTGATTGAGACTGCTTGTAATACCATTATCATTCTGGCAAATAACCTTGTTATCAGACATGCCTCTACAGTGTGTAATGCTGGAGGATTTTAAATTTGCCTATTTGGCGGACTCCCGGAACATAGCAGGAAAGAGAAGTTAAGGGGCGTTATTTCTAATATTTAAGTACATTGTAATTTCTAGCCTCTTCTTCCTCTTTGGCATCCAGGTAGATAGACGGTTTGGAAATTCAAGGACACGTGAGAACTTTTGCCCTTAGAATTTTGGTCATAAACTATTGTTCCAAAGCCTATTCAAGTTATTAAGTTAAAGGTCTCTATGGAGCATACTGATTTTTGATATATGTTTATATGCTCATAAAATACATTTTTATGCAGGGCAAACATTTCTCATGTCTTCAAAAATCTTGTTTTTTTATAAGAGAAGCACTGGCTTCTAAGGTGAAAACAGAGTTCAAAAAGAGGAAATAGGAAAATCTGTTTTAAACTTCTCAAATGTAGAAACAATTCTTATTCTCATGCTAATGTCAAAGAACTAGTCCTAGAATATTCAGTGGCCCTTGATTTATGTGAAAATCGTCTTACTAAGGTTGATTTCTTTAAAGAATTTATTTTATCCAATGCTTGAGTATCTGGCTTAATTGGTTGTTCATGCCACAGCAAAATACTGAAAAATATTAGTGATCTAATTTTTTAAACACAGAATGGAATCATCTTAAAGGACAAAAAAAAATTTTTTTTAATACTTCGTTACAAATATTTCCTCTTGAGCTATACTGTGGTTCAAATTAGGGATGCTCTCAGTAAATAAGGAACAAAACTCATTTCTTACAAAAAACACAGTGAGGGAACATTAACTATTTTTTAGAGTTTGGACATGAATTTTAATTTTTTTAACCTAAATGGAAATGTTATGAAATATCTAATTCAGAACTATTAAATTAATGCTTCAGGTTAAATAAATTGCATTCTCAAGTATAAATTTTCTGTTGACAGTATATTCAGAGCCTAGGTGGACCCAAATGGTATCTATAGCATAATAATATTTCAAAAGTTATCCATTGTGAATAGAGTGGATTTTAAATGCATACTTATTATGTTCTCTTACTTCCGATGGGATCTGGACTGCTCATTCCATCGGGTATGCCAATAATTGCTTTTCGGATGAGCTCATAAGAGGTAATTGGCAAACCTTTATATGTGAAGCCCACTGTTACCAGCACCCCTAGATTCTGCTTTCATGGGAAATTTTTATTCCAAACAAAGGCTGCAAAGCAGTTTTTTGTGGTTTGGGAGAAAAGCAGTCCCCTGTGCTCCCTAGATGCTTATCAGTAGCACACTGAAATAAGGAAGTAATGTGGAAGCTTCCATGTTGAATTTTTGACTATATTACAATTATTTACCTGCGATCCATTCACTTGAATCCCTGGGTGGTCATAATTAGGTCCAAGAACAAGGGAGATCCTTTCTTACTTTGCTTCTCCTGTGGTTTGATCGATCATTAGCTTTCGGAAGTCGGGGACCCCCATTCCTGTGTCCAGCTTGCAAATATCTTTTCCTTTAGCCTGATGGGGACGGTGTGAGGTTGCCTGAAGTTAGCAAACTTGTCTGCATCTAATTCCACAGCAGTAAGAAGATCTGTAATCTGTATCCTGCCATTAGCCTCCACGTGTGATGATCCCCCCACAGTGATCTAAACAAATGTCAAAGTAAATTTTAATTCTAAGCTGCGACTTGCAGAAAAGGGAGAGCAAAAGATTCAAACTGGGAAAATGGATCCTTTCAATAGAGAAACGATTGTACCCGGGGTCCCCTCACACACGAGCCCTGGGAATACTCACATGGATGTGTTCAGCAGCCCACAGACTGAGATCTTATAGACTCAGTGTATTAATGCTCTTTTATTCGTTCAAATGAAACCTCCCATTTTCTTTTCTTTTTTGAAACAGGAGTGTGTGCCATTGCAAAAATATCCCTTTGGGTCTGAAAAACAAGAGAGAGCATTTGATTAGTATTCATACCTAGAACTTTATGGCAAGTGCAGATTGTGCTTGAGTACCTAGGAAGTCATTCAAAGAGTAACTCAATACCAATTATTGTCATCAGGGGGGTTAATTAGATGAAAATGTGGCTGATGGAAAGTTCATTGCGCTCAGCCCTGGAAACACCCTGCACAGGTAAAATGCAGAAGGAGGAGGCTTGTGTGGGGAATGGTGGTTCCGAGTTTAAAAGGCCAGAATTTATAGATGAAAACCACCCCATGAGCTGGTTAACTGTGGCAGTTGGCAAATAAGAAATGCCCAAGTTCATTTCTCGAATGGAGGGGTCTGTAAAGTCATGAACCGAACGCAGTTGGCCCATGGGCATGTGCCCCGCTCCTGGCATTCCCCTGAACCTTTTCCATTCCCCTGGCCATTCCGTCGCAGTAAAGTTCATCTTCGTCAGCCATTACTGAATCTCTTTCTACACTTTGGTAATTCCTGGGGGGGGGGGGGGGGCGTTGGTGGAGAAGGGCGGGTTTCTTGCTTTCCTAAAACAGTTGCTTCTCTGAGGATTATTGGCTTTGGGAGTTTTTCTGAACTCACGGTGACTTTTGTTCTGCAGGCAAGACAAGGCAGTGGTTTGGAGAGGACTGAAATTCATGGTATTTTACTTAACTGACATTGAGAAGAGGGTGTCAGAGGAAGGGAAGCATATGTGAAGCTTTAATATGTTGCCCATTAAGAAGTGAGATGAGGTGTCCTGGAGCAGAAGCCCCTTTCCAGTCACTTGAGAGCAATCTGCAGAGATGGGAGTGATGCGGAGGCTAGGCGTTACCTGTGAGAGAGAGAGAGAGAGAGAGAGAGAGAGAGAGTGTGTGTGTGTGTGCGCGTGCGAAAACCTCCACTCCACTGAGAAATGTGCTGGCTAACCCCGATTTGGGATGAGGTACCCTTGCTCCCACGCCCAGCCTTCTGCTTCATGCCGCGTCCTTAGGGATTATCATGCACAGGTATGCTGTTCGGCTCTGTTGCCTTTTTTTCCTGGCTGTGACTGATGTCAGCACATTTTTTCATATGTCAAGACCATCATAGTTAACAGGAAGTGGCGTCTGTGGGGAGGAGACGACAGCAGCCCAGAGTGACCTGTATTACCAGGACGGCTCAAGCTGCCACCAGGCCCATTCCAAGCTGACCCAGCCACGATTGGTTGCTTAGGATCCGGGTGAATCATTGGAGTTTATTAAGCAGAACTTGCCAGCATGCCCTCCGAGAAAAATAAAAACTAGAATCTCCCCCAGAAAGTCATTCGGCTTGACAAACTTTGTTGTCTTGGTCAAGGAGGGCTTGAAGTTGAAAGTTATGACAATGATACACCTACGACATCTGGCTTTTTTAAGTTTGCAGCTGCAGTGGGGTAAAAAAAATTCTCTTTTGGACTCTGTGAACCGGCTTCCCCATTTATTCAGAGATGATTCAGGAAGCATCTTTGAAAATGAAGACTCTCGGAGTTGGTGGTAAGAGGCATAAATTCCAGCAGTTAGGATTCATTTGGACCCTCTGTTTGGAAACTGACCTGATGAAAAGGGATAGAGACCTCACGCCAAGCCCCAGGATGCTCAGGGCCTGCTCTCTGAAACCATAGCCTTCCCCCTCGCTCTGGATTAGGCTGCTGGCCTTCAGAGTGGAAGGTGCCAGTGAAACTTTAATGCTACAACAACAATAGGATTAGAACTGGCTTTCTCTTTTCTTTTCTACCTGCCAGTTCCAGGTTGAAACGAAGATTGGGTTGGTGGGGTCAGGTGGTGTGGGGAGATTATGACCAGAAGTAAGGAATAAAACCAGAATTTATTATCAGTCTATGCCTGGCACGACATGGGATGGGTTTTTAAAATTGTATGTACGTTAATCGTCACAGACATCCAAGAGTGGCAGGTAGTTATGTTTTTATCATTTTAAAGATGAAAAACGGAGACAGAGAAAGGTCGGCAGGCAAACCACTCATAAGGGAGGAATTTGAACTCAGGACTCAGCCAAACTCCTTCCCTGCCAACTTGAAAGCATAACTATTGAAGAGCTGACACGTTAAAGTCCTCTTTCCCTCCCGTGCTGCATTTCTACCATAGCCTTGGATTTGTATGTGCCTCAGGGAGTGGCCACTAAGAAAGTGGTACCATAAGAAAAGAAAAATAATGAATACAAAAGAAAGAATGGCAGTGGCGTTTGCTTCTTGCTTCTAAGGACTCCCCTTCTATCCTCACTCATCTGCCTTCTGGTTCATGAGGTCTTTTTTTTTTTTAAAGATTTTATTTATTTGACAGAGAGAAACACAGCCAGAGAGGGAACACAAGCAAGGGGAGTGAGAGAGGGAGAAGCAGGCTTCCTGCCGAGCAGAAGGCCCGATGTGGGACTCGATCCCAGGTCTCTGGGATCATGACCTGAGCCGAAGGCAGTCGCTTAACCAACTGAGCCACACAGGTGCCCCAATGAGGTCTTTGAATTAAAGCATCCTTGGCCTCACTTTTCTAAGGCCTTAAGATGTACGATGGGAATAGGTGTTGGTGGAAAGAGAATTTTAAAGCATCATGAAGTTGAAGAGTAACTTTTGGTCTATAAGAAGGGCCAAACTATGTCCTATTGCATTATAACCAATCAAGACACATATATTGAACTCAATATGAGACATAGTTCCAGTCATCTAGGAACTCACACCAGTTATGAAACAGAGAAAGAACAGCAGGTAGAAAGGTATCAAGGGGTGTGATGTAGAGGACTGGAGTATGAAAGAGTGAAGAGGAGAAAGCAGGTGTCTTGTTATTAAAACAAAGCAAAACAAAATCCTTAACTTCCTCACCTTGCTTCCCTAGACACAAAATCTTTCACACTTCCCCTGCCCCCTAACCTTGCCATATTCCCATAAAATAGGGCAAATGTACCTATTCGCCTCCTGAGAGTCCCGAGACTGAACTAATAGCATGACATAAAGGACTCCACTCAGCAGTGGAGGTAAGATAGAACATATTCCACTTACCTTGGGAAGATAGCTAAGCCACCTTTCCACAAAGGCTTGGGGTAGCTCTTTTAAGCAGAAGAAAAAAACATCTTTTTTCCCCCTAATGGACTTCAGGGGAATTAGAATCAAAAGCAAATTTAAATAAAAAGTCATCTGGGATTTTTCAAAAACCTCTATCATAAGCTAAAAATGGCTAGAGATTTGAACCATATTATAGGGAAAAAATAAATTTCCTGTGCTCAAAACCTTAATGTATTTTCAACCTACATGTCATTTTAATAGCTTTGTTATATAATTGCTGTAGTAATAATTAGGTTAACACATTGCATCTTGTATTTGAGGGTTATGGTAGGTTTTGATTTTTTAGCCATTCGTCCCTACAAGGAAATGATGGGCACGCACATGACAGAGGTCTAGCCAATGAATCACTAAATTAAATGATGCATTCCCAATGTCCATCAACTCTTTGACAGAATCAAATGCAGAATCAAACAGGTTTGGTTCTTAAATCTGATTTTTTTCACTCAGTTGGAAAGTGGCATTTGCCTTCAAGAGTCTGACCTGCACTCACCCTATCAGGCTTCTCATCCTGGCGACCCAGGCTCTTTGAAGGCCATCCATCATCATTGTGGGCAAAACAGATTCATGTGTTGTTTTACAGAAACTCAAGATTTTGCTCTCTTAATCTTCACTCTTCTTCCAGATGTATTTGTTTAGGAAAAAAGAGAGAGTCGGACAAGTGGGGCTGTCCTATCTCCTGAGATTGCCTCTTGAGTTGAGGTTTTAATTGTTGCCAATATCTGTCTCAGACAGCCCCACCCCGAGGCTTGAACTCCAGTTTCCTTGTTTCCTTTCCTTCCCCCACACCTGTTGCTGCTCTCTCTCTCTGGACCTCATGTCTGCCCTCCTACTGTACCCACCCAGCTGTTGCGTCTCAGCTGTTGCATTTCATCAAGCAGAACTTTCTCCTTTTTTAAATCGAAAAACATGTGACAGTAAGATGAGAACTTGTGGCCAATCGAGGAAAACCTTTTGTGGGGGTTGGGAGGGGGTTGTTGGAGGGCACATTGCCTGAGAATTAAACGCCTCATTCTGAGAGGTATAAAGTTGTTCCCGCCGCCAGCCTGGCATCAGGTAAGGGTACCTGGTGTAGTCCATCCGACCATCTCAGGATCTCCCAGAGGCCCATGGAACATTCCTCCAGAGGTTTTCACTGAGTGTCTTCATGTGCAAAGCACCACACTAGACCTTTTCCCTCTGCCCACTGTTTCTTCATTCTTCCCCATGTTCATCTCCTGTTTCCTCACTTCGTGGGACCCAGACTTGCATCCTCCCCCTCCCACCCTGTGGTAATGTCTGGAAAGAAATCCCCTGGCTCTCTCCAGAGACAGCTGTTCCCAGGTCAGCGACCAGCTTTGGTCAAGGCCGGGCAAACTTGATTGCTCTTGCAGATAAGCAACCAACCACAACTCTCTTCACTTTGGTAGTCACCTGCCTCCTCAGACACGCAGCTGTAGGGGAAAGCTTCTGGTATTGCCTGGCTGCCATCTGAGAAAGAAAGCTAAGAGGAGGAACACAAAGAAGGCTGCAGAGGTATCATGGAGAAAGGCAAGGGGAAGGGCAAGTTGGAGAGGGAAGTGATGAGCTGGTTGGGCTCCGGGTCTGACAGACCCACAGTGTTAGCTTTTCATCCCCTTGGAATGGAAGCTTCTGGAAGCTCTAGAGGGGCCTCTCATTTCGGAGCACGAAGGTATGTATACAAAGAACCATCTTCATTCTGAGGGCCTCTTCAGAAGGAAGATAAATTCACCATTATGTATTTCTGCTCTATTAAAAACAGATTCAGAAAAACACAAGATTGCAAAAAGCCAGTAGCAGCTGTTCTCAAGGGAGAGTGACTACTTAAAATTCCCGTAAAAATGTAAAATAAGACTTTAATAACTACTTCATCTTTATTGGCATTTAATTTTACTGAAGTCATTTTAGGAATGTGACAAAGTCACCATTCCAGAAACTTTCACTTGAAAATAGGGGCGGTGGGGGGCGGTGGATAATAACAAAGTGATCGTTTTAAATTTATAATTGGTGACATCAGTATATTTTAAGGGATACCTTTAGGGGGATGAAGACAAAATAGAAAAAAATGTATCACTTAAGGATCTATTTGGGGTTTTTTTAAGCACATAAAAAACACCATTGTTTATTTTTGCAAGCTGCTAATGAAACCGGAGTAAGCCAAGAGCAAGCACGTGGCCACAAAGTCAGATACCCTCTCAGGTACTTAAAATTCATATGGATTTCAAATTTATTGGCTAGAAATGATGGGAAATCCCCTTATAGGGCCTGTATTTCTTGTTCCAAATGGCTCCGAGCACATTAGGCTTTTTTTTTTTTTTTTAAAGCTGAAACAGCTATGTTAATAAAATTTGAATTTGAAAATGTGATAGGGGAAAGATGTTTTGGCTTCCAGTTTGTAATGGTGAGCCAGAAGTGAGGAAGTGGGGAAAGAACCTTTTGTGAAGGAGGCTTTTAGCATACACGGAGCAGTACTGATACCTCTATGATAACATAGCGGAGAATCTTCTGCTTTTCAAGAGATTGCAATGTGTGACATTGTGTATGGGAACAATTAAAACATGCAAACGTGTCATAAAATAGACAAGGTTGCCTGTAGGGGAAAAAACAATTGCTTGCTTATAAACACTAATCACCGTGTATCAAGCACCCATCTCTAGGTTATGGTTATAAACTTTGTGCAAAAATGTTGAAAGCTCTAGAATCAAGGGACTATATTCTGGTTCATTGAGTGAGGTGAGAGAGATAGGATTCTTCTAGTTGTCTCAGTGTGTGCTCTGTGCACAAATACATTTTATTAGCACCCCGTTTCTATTGAGAGTTTTGCGAGACTTTTTTTGTTTTGTTTTTATTTTGTTTTGTAATGCCAGTGATAATTCAGTGCTCAACAATGACCACTGGAGAAAACTCAGTTTGAGATGAGGCCTGAGGGGGGAAGAGGGTCGCTGAGACACCGGAGTACATCCAGTTGCCTTGGAAGGCCTCATATAAAATGAGGTCATTCAGAAACTTCCCCTTGAAGTGCTTCCAATTCTTGAATTGCCTTTTGTTTGGGAAATGAATAGCAAGTTGATTAAAAAAAAAATACAATTAGGGAAGGTAGGGGGATGGGCCTAGGGAAGAGTTTAAGGTTTTTCTACAATGAAGCAAAAACTGTGAGGAGCCTTCATTGTTCCCAGCAGACCCGTCGCCAGTGATGGCGGCGCACAGTGGTGTCACCAACCAGGGTGAGTCCATGAGAGGGGCCCGCTGATGGCCTCGTCCTGTTTCAGGGCTGTTGATAAGATCCCTGGATATAAAATAGCTCCATTGAACCTGAGTGTTCACCAGCGGCCCCATGGGGCTCTCTGCCAGATAAACTAACTGCCCGAACAGGGTACCTCATGGCTCATTACTGCATGAAAATGAAAAAAAAAGGGCCCCGTTGAGTTGTTTTTAAATTTTCCTTCTGCCAAAGCAGTGAAACGAGAAACTTACGCTTTTCATCAGGTGGTATTTGGTGGGGTGTTTTTGCTTTGTTTTCATTTTTAGACTCAAGAGCTTTTGAAATTGGTATTTTTTAAAAGGGCTATTGTGCATGGGCTATGATCCTGGAAACAACACCCTATGGGGTGTGTGTGTGTGTGTGTGTGTGTGTGTGTGTGTTTTGTTTCTTTTTGGCACCTACATCAGGTACCTGTACAATCGCTGTATTATTTATGCGTTTGGCCTCCAAACTGTTTAAACTCAGCTGTACTCCTAAGTGTTCCTTGCTTCACATCATTGCGGTTTTATTTTTGTATTTGACCCTGGTTTTGCTTCTAACTTTGAATGGCAAAAGCAAATGTTCTTTGAAAACTCGGGTACACTATAGTTGTTAAATAAGGCAATAACCTATGCACTTGTAATTCTTTCTCTATGACCTACTTACATACTACTTCATCGTCCTTATAGTATGATTAAAAGCTGCTTGGAATCCACTACTGCCTCAGGGGATTTGAAGCTAGAATTTAACAAACTGCTGAGAAGGCTTAAGTCAGTAAGAAGGCTTCCCTACAGCTTCTCCCAACTAATTCACATGCAATTAAAGAGAAAATAAATATTTCAGAAGTGTACATGTTAATGAAGCTTTTTCTACCTTATAGAATGTGGCTTTATCCCACAGCTGATTTGGAAATAGTTCTCTCTGATTAATGCGCTTGTGTTTTGCTTCTGTTCTGGAGGCCAGTTCTGTTCATTCTTAAAATAAATTTGTTATACAGTCAGCTCATTGTATACATTTGGGATTTATGTAAATAATATATGAAAACCAAGAACTGACAAGGTTGGTCTCATTTATCCAGTTACTTTCTTAAGATTATTGAAAGACCAACAAAATTCTTATAATTTCAAAAGCAACCTGTAGTAGCAGGGGTTAGGGGGTAAATGGAAATTAGTGCTATCAGGAAAAGTCTGGGTATTTTGGATCTAAGAATTCATTGTATTACATCTGTTTTTCAATTCCTTATACGAACCTAGACCTCGTTCCTCAGTAAGGCAGTATTTTCAAATGAAGGTTAGTCTTAGCCCTACATTGGTTTTGGAATTAGAATCGTCTTGGTCAAAGCCAGATATATTGTTCAGCTGAAGAAGGAAATCCAGTCTATTAAGTATGTATGGACTTAATTGAATTCTCCAGGCCTGTTACTTCATAGTGCCGAGATTTAAATACTTCTTTTCCTTCATAATCTCCAAGATGGTCAGTTCTCATATCACACAAGAAGTTGGTGAAAAAAGATCTTTTCTCCATGTTATGGTGTTTTGCTACATCTCACACCTGATATATCTGACTACCCACGTGACTTACTTGTTTAACCCCCTGGTGACCGTGACTGCATCGCCAGGTGTGAGAAATCAAAATGATTACCAGAAAGAGGCAAACTGTAAACTTCTGGTAAGCAATTAATGATGCTGCCTCGCACCTAAGATGTGAGAAGTTTTATGTGACATTGTGAAATGTTTGGTTTCATCCTGATAACCAAACAAAACAATGACAACAGTAAATGAGAATGCCACCATTTACTTTTCAAGAATTTTGCAAATCACTTGGGAAAATTAAGTTCCCTGCCTCTCTTTTGTGAGATTTTCGCCATTCTCAAGCCCTATTAGTCAATAGTCACAGATCTTAAATGGGTGTTTAAGCTTTATGTCCACTATCTTATGATTCTCACAGCCTTTCAATAGTCACCATTGGTTTTTGGTCCTTTAATTAAATACTAGAAAATGACAGATCTGATTCCTTCTTAAAAGAAAACGTGATTACTGCGATTCACATTTTCAGCCCCTTATCCGAACTTCATCTTCATTTTCGAGAGGACACAAAGGCAATGTGATTGTGTGGAGACTGAGCCCTCTTTGTCCTTAACGCACTGACATAAGTGCCTAAATGTCGCTTGGGCCATTTATCTGATATTTACTTGGGCTAACCCACGAATGCAGTATCAGTTTTTATTGTTTGTTCCTACACTGGCGAGCAGACGCACAGAAAAGCGTTTCAGCAAACACTCCTGAGGGTTCCGTTTCTCTCCGGCTTGGGAGTTGGGTTTTGCCCGGCAGGTGAACTAGGCTTTGGCAATACAGCGGCACTAAATCTACTACAGCGGTTATTCGGGCCTCGTGCCAGGCGCCGTGGAATCAGGGAATTGAGTGCAACTGGCCCGAGTCAGCGTGGGGAACTAGTTTGCCTTTCTGGAGGCTGGGGACCCTAGGAAAGTCGGGCTATTTTTAAAGCTGGTGAGCTCAGCTTCCCCAGCCGCGGGCCGCGGGCGGGTCCCTCCCTCCGGGGGCCGGGCGGGCCCGCAGGGGTTAAGCGGCGGCGCCGCGGGCGCGGAGCTCCGCCTCCGCTCGCCGCACCTGGCGCTCCGCAGACCGTCGCCGGGGCGCTGGCTTTCGGAGGGGATTGGCCGAGAGCGGGAGGGGAGAGAATGTGACAAGTGCCGGCTCGGGCGGCCGCCGCCGGGAGGCCGCGCGCACCTGTCCCTGCCCGTCTCGCGCCGCCCGCGGCCGCTCGGACGCGCGCACAGCCGCCCCCCGCCGCCCGAGCGCCGAGCGCGCGCCGAGAACATGACTTCTGCCTTCAAGCTGGATTTCCTCCCGGACATGATGGTCGAGGGCCGCCTGCTAGTTCCCGACAGAATGTGAGTGTGAGCCCCCGCCCCTCCGCCCCGGGCACGCGTGGCCGTTCTTCCCCGCGCCCTCGGCCGGGCGGCTGCCGCCGGGTCGCCTTCCCCGAGCTCCGAGGAGAGCGAGCAGCGGGCGGCGGCGGCGGCTCGAGATCGGCCGCCTCCCCTGGGTTTCGGAGGCGGCGCCCGGCGCGGGGAGCGGGCCGAGTGTCCGGACGTGCTGCGCGAGCGGTGCGGGGATCGGGGTCGGGGCGGGGAACCGGCGAACGCGGCGCGGGGTCGGGGCGGGGAGCGGCAGGCTGGGCGTGGGTTCCAGGCGGGGAGCGGCGAGCGGGGACCAGGTGAGGACCGGCGAGCCCGACGCGGGGTGCGGGGGTCCGGCCGGCGGGGACCCGCGAGCGGGGCGCGGCGTCCCGGGGCGGGGTGTGCGCGTGCACGCTTGTGTCGTTTGAAATGCGGGGCTGGTGGAGCTCTCGTGGCCCATTTAAAGATCCTTCTTACCAAACGACCCGCTCCTCTGACTTAGATTTGCGAAGATTCCTTTCCGGTGGTAGGAGAGTGGAAGGGAGAGCAGAGGGAAAAAAGGGGGGGAGGGGGATGAATAATTATAAAGCATTGAAATAGCCCGGTGTACTCTGTTGCGGAAATTAGAGGTAATTTTTACGTAATCATGGTGGTTTGTCTGATATGCGGTCTATAATTTAATAATTAATGTGATTCTGGTGGTTTTACATGTCGTCAAACTAGGGTGGAGAGTTTATTGGGAGAAGTAAAGAGCTGGGATTTCGGAGGAAAGTATATCTAATTTTTATCTGGCTCGTTAGTCTTGAGAGGAAAGTTTCTCTTATCAGCTCAGGCGCTATGGAGTCAGTAGCATCCACTCATATTCAGTAGTGTTATGAAAAAGAAACCTACAGGGATTGCCGGAGCGGGTCTGAAAGGTCTGTGTCCGTCCATTTTAGACTTAGAATGTCGAAAATTCTCTCTTACCAGGCAAGGCATCCGCTAGTGAATCTAGGCTGCGGTTGATGTAGTGAAAAAAGGGACTATTATCCTTGGGAAGAGTACATATAAAATGTTTCCCCTTCTCCCCACGATAGGATTTCACATCCATATTCTTTCTGGCACCTTACTGTACCCTTTGCAATTCGTAGGCCATTCGGAGCTTTATGATCCATTTCTCTGGCAACTAACTTTCCCCTGCGGTGCTAGATTCATTTTCTAGCATGTTAAATGTTATGAGTTTGAGAGATTTTTGAGAAACTCTCCAGTGGCCAATTATTTGAGCCCCTAGGATTAAAAAAAAAAAAAAAGTGGGGGGAAGGGGATGATAGAATCTGTTAGGTGCAATTGTCCTTCCAGTCGATATGAAGAATGTTAGCTTGCTTGTACACACGATCAGGTTCATTGTCCCAACTAAGATAATCAGATAACATAAATTAAAATATTGAATTTCCTTTTGGCAGTTTTCTCGGGGAAATTTATCTTGATCAGTAACGTTCCCATGATACTTGTTTTATAAGATCTCTGTCCTGTCCCCCTATATATAGACAGAGATATATATACGTAATATATGTAGGTACGTAATACTTGTTTGCATGTTTGCTATTGAAAGTTTTGTATTTTCTGCTCTCTAGAGGTGTGGGGAAAAAGAATTGGCTTGATCATGATTGTGAATTTATGGCCACCTGCTCCTTAGGTGACTATAATATATCTAGTAAGTGCTCTTTAAATTTAATATGGTAATAGTCTCTGAAGGATGCTGATGCTTGTCAGCTAAATTATGAATTATGAAAGTTTAATTTGTCCTTTTCATTTGGTGGATGAATGTGGTTTGTTCAAACTGTTTGCTCTGAATAGAGCCTTTGTATCTCCGCCACCCAGTCTCCTGTGCAAACCTTGACATAACTCGCACCCTACTTCTCTTCTAGATGCTAGTTGTTTCCAGGCGGTATCTTTTGGAACCAAACTCCCATTGTTTTCAGTGTGCTGTCAGCTATTGCTTAATTGAACTTTAAAAAAAAAGAAAAAGAAAAATAGAGGTTTTGTAAATATTTGTTTGTTTCCAAGATAACTATTCCGTTGTCTTTGCCCCGAGAGTTACTGTAGCATGTTTTCCAAGATAGTTTGTAATTAACTCACATTGGAAACTATCTTTGGGGAACAGAGGTGTGTGGGAGGGCTTATGACAAGCTGAAAATGTCTGAAACCCACCTAGCAGTATCTGATTGCCATATGCATGCAGTTGGGAAGATAGCTGTGCAGATTTATTGTTTTGGGGACTGGTTGTCACATATGGTATATTGCCATTTGGACTAAATTGCAGTCGGCTAGATGTTGGCCTGCTCCTAAAAGGAACTTAAAGCATAGGAGCTTTTCTGGTGTTGATTTTTCTAAAGCAGTAGGACACATTTTCAATGGCGTTCTCCCACAAGAATATATTACATAAGTTTGCAAGATGTAATATGTTTGGGTCCTCAAGGCAGATGAACAAATAGCTTTTGAGATGAATTATTATGCTTGGTGGCCCCACGAGCCATCGAGTGTTTAAAGAGCCCAGATCATGTAAGGCTCTGCAGTGGGTCTGAATTGTTAGGACATATGCTACAAAGTCTTGGTTTTTTAAGCATTCAGGGTCGAAACTGTAAATGGAAATAGACCTTTTAAATAATCTTAACTACAAAGGTTTTTTTTTGTCTTTGTGTGGCTATAGAATATCATTTGCAGCAAAGCATAATGAAAATAGAAATAGGAACTGAGTTCAAAAATGTTATTTTTAAACTGGGGCAGTTTGGGACGGGGGGGCAGGGGAAGAGGGTTTCTTTTGTTTAACCTTCTTAATGATCATGTAGGTATTTGAGGTTTTAGGATGTTTTTGAAATTTTAAACAAAAAAATCTAAGAAATAATATCTTGGAAATGAGAAATTGCAGGTGGAAACAAATCTACAAATGCTGCTTTTAAAATTATTCTGATCTATGAGGTTAGAATAAGACACCAAGAAGCTAGCAATAAATTAACATGAAATCCTTTTTTTTTTTTCCCCACCTTCAGTAAGTAACCTTGCTGGAAATGAGAAAAGTTATCCTGAGTGTAAATTCATCAACTTGGTGAATTTACCATTTTTGTCCATTAAGTTCTCCCCAGTTAAGATAACTGGGAAAATGTCTGTCAGTGTCCAGTTAAACTGAAAGTGTTTCTAGGGACTTTCATTGTTCAAGTTCAAAGGGGCTTTAGAGACCATCTGGTCAAACCTCGTTTTATAGATTAAGAGCCTGTTGTTGGGCCAATGTGACCAGTTCTGGGAGGCCAGGCAGCCATTGCTTTCTCCCTGTCCCTCCTTAAATGACAGTAACATGAGTCATTACACGTACTGTGTGCCAAGGCACTTGATTTACCCATCTCTAACCCTGACGATAGATCTGCAGGGAGTGTATGATACCCATTTTACAGGTTGTGCTTTAGGAGGTTCTATGCTTGCCCATGGCTCAGAGGCAGTAAACAGCAGAGCTGTGGATGGCTTGTACATGTAATGTATTTAAGTTCACATGTTGTTGGGGAGAGAAGAGAGAACTGTGGATTAAATATTCAACATAGCTTTTTATCAGGAAACCAAAATTGTGCCACATGAGAATGGTTGAGCATTATAGGACATACATATCACTTGTTCAGGATTGACTTCTTAATTTGATTCAAACTCACACTCTTATTCTGTATGTTAATTAACAGGAATATATTTTAATTAAAAATATTTTCTGGTTTACAAGGTACCAACAAGATGAAGGTCAAAAACGTTAGGGCCCCTTCTCCCCCCGCCCCAGATAGCATATGATATATATTTGGAAAATGGCAGTAATAAAACAGTGATATCTGAGACTTATCACCTGATTCCTTGATGATTGTGTGAGGAATGAAACACAAAGACTCTAAAAGAAGAGTTATGTATATGGGTTTTTAAGGAAATTATTTTAAAGGATACTTTCAGGTAGTATTTCTCGGTAAGCAATGCATATTTTAGCATCAGCTGCTTCCTGAAGCCAAAAACTCACCCGTATTGGTATTTGGGAACACCACTGTTATCTTTGATCTGGGTTAGAGGTATCAGGGTAATTGTTGAGTATTGCTGTTTAGCCGTCAGTTGCTGGATTGAGATCACCCCGGCAGCTGCTGATGCTCTGACCCGGGGACAGCAAGAACCTTGCAAGACAAGATAAAAGGGGAGATAAGATTTTTCAGATAAGAACGTAGTAATTAAGATTTCATGGGATCCTTTAGAATGTTTTCCACCTCAGAGCAGTTCTCCCCCCCCCCCCCCCGCAACAGCTGTAACAACAGTATATTTGCCTCTGATAAAAGACTGAAATCTACTCCCTCCCCGCTTTTTTAATAAATTTACAAACTTTTCTCCTTACCCCTTCCTTGTGGTTTTGTGGCTTACAGAGGAAATGCAGATTCTCATTAAGGACAGGTCCTGTGCACGCATGCAAAATCTTCTGATAGATCTGAGTGTCCTGCACCCCCCACAGGATGTGATCTCTGGCTATTGTGCCAAAGTGCAGGCTCGTTCGTTGAAGCCTATATGTAGACTTCCGCAGGGTCACTGATGTCATTGTCGCACATTCTAAAATCCACCTCGCAGTTGTTAACCAATACTGGAAGCGCCCTTTATCTGACTGGCATGCCCCTGGAAAACCTGGTATTTTTCAACATGTTTCAAGGAGCTAAATTCATAAGCCACCGATGTGTCACACTTCCTGTGCTGAACTTGATCCAAACTTGAGAGGTCTTTATTTCCAGTTGAAGAGTATTCACTCCGGAGGGTTGTATCTTTTTTTCAGGGGAGGCTCAGGTTGTTGCTTTTTGTTTGCAGATCAGGACACTAGCCAGAGAGAGTCAGCTATTTGACCTTGCATTATGTGTTCTACACGCCACGGAAGGGAGAGTCTGCAAAGTACTAATGGTTTCCAGTTCATTAGCACCAGTGAGGGCCCATGCCCCCATGTCTGTTTCCACTATCAGGGAGGGACCTGTAATACAACGGGGCCAGCATCACCGCTACGCCCCTTGGGTAGCAGTGCAGAAAATGTATTTTTATTTTTCCTTAAGAGAGAGCTCTTGCTAAAGCTAAGAGAAGTGGAGCTGCACATTCCTGGAAAAACCTTTGTGGGAAACAAAAACTAATTAGCGCCGTAAATGCAATGCTCTCAGGTAATTGTAAAATAATTATTCCCCTTTAGCATCATCACTGTTTAATTGTGCCATCCAATCGTCTCATGCTCTGAATCTAGATGCGAAGGGATGGAAACCTCCCTCTCCTCCTGGGGATTTCTTTCTCATTTACTGTGAGCCTTCGACTCCTCCTAAAAGGACTTTAAAAAGAAAGGGGGAAACAGGGAGATTTTTGAATGGCTTCACCCTTCCCATTTGTTCTAAATCACGACAGAAAGTGATTACTCCAGCTGGTTTTATAGAAATGCAGTCCCCGTTATGTGGTCCAACTGCCTGGTGAACACACTGGAGATTGACACGTTCTCAGAGCTACAACCCAGAGTTTTTATGAACGATCTGTTTTATGAACTGCTGCTTGTATATTATATGTTCCGATACTGAAAGTGATACTTTAACATCAGCTGATACTTTAAAATGGAATGCTAATAAATATGTAATCCTACGGCTCTCAAAATGACAGATGAGTACAAATTCCATTTTTGGTTAAATTTTAATTACTCCATTTGAATGAATGCCTCAGAGCCAACTTGCCAGCAAATTATTAGACCCATTTTTTTTTCCTCCTGAATATTTATGTAAATTAGGTTTAGGCTGTATTTAGACTAAAATATCATTTTGGTTTATTATTCTGAACTTCTCTACCAGACTCCTCCTATGGCCTTTAACTTAAGGTCAGATTTTAAATAAATCTATTCTGAGGAGGTCTCAGTTTAAATGATCTGTGCTCCCTTTTGGTCCGCAGGATGGTAGGAGTCAGTCCTGCAGAGAGATGACCGGTCATGAGAGTCCTTTAATAGTAACGTCGGCTTAAAAATGGGGTTATGGGATATTTTGATTTTGTCTTTTTTTTTTTTAAGGTCTTAATAATTAAGGACGTCGGAGTCCTTATCTCCTCAGTAAGAGTGCTTATGCCTCCTAACCATGGACATCCAGCCCCCCCCCCCACCTGTCGACTTCTGTGTCTGACATTTATAGGCTCCAGTAGGGCCCGAAGACACCCCAGGTTGCACAGATGATGGTGGTGACTCATTCCTCAGAATGCAATTAATTTCCACTGATTGATTTGACATTTTGACAAACTTTTGGACAGCTCAAAACGGTTTTTGTTTTGAGTACCATGGGAGAGTGACTTCTTCAGCTTTCCTACTAGGATCTAAGGTTCTGGGTTTTACACTGAAATGCCTAATGTTCATTCCTTTTTTTATACACCAAGTTCATGGTTGGACTTGGGCTCACTAAATTTTAAGGTGGTATTTTATATCCTTTCCCATAAATTCTGTCTTCGTTTCTCCTGGGCTCCCCCTATGGCAGGAAAGTTGTACCACATTTATCTGCCAAAAATAAAATCAATTGGGTCTTTTCTTAAGTTAAAGGAGCAAATTAGTCCTCTTCCCTTGGCTGTGGTCAGTAGGCATAAAGTGTATGTGTGTGTGTGTGCACGCGTGCGTGCGCGTGCGTGCACATATGTATACATACATATGCACGTGTGTGTGTGTGAAAAAATAGATGTTAGAAGTGGTTTGGGGCATACTTCTTTACTTTATTAAAATGTCTTCCCCTTCGTGATCTTCGGCTATAAAAGTTATGAAATTGTTAGATTCATTGTAATATATGTAACATGTTGTAACATATGTAAAGGAACCTGTGTTTACGGATTGTTATCTTCCCAACTGAAAATTTTAAGATTTAGGAAGGCTCAGCATCTTGACCGAAGGTGTGTTCCAATCAGCGATCCTGCTAGAAATAGGTCTCAGGACGATGTTCTGACTCTTGGGCCCAGAGTCTCCGAGTTGCTTCTGTTAAAGGTGAGAGAAGTCCCCCTGATAGTGCTGTCCCACCTTACGGGGTGACCCTTTCTGTCCTTACTGCAAAGTTCCAGGACCTGGGGGCCCCCTTCTGTTTCTCAGTTGTAATTGAGATGTTGCTCCCTTCAGGATCTTTCAGATATGGAGTAAGAAGGAAGACTGCACAGAGCAAGGCCGACAGTTGACCCTGAATGGCTATTTTCTGGGGTCGACAGAGCTGGCGCTGGCCAGGCCACCCTCCTCACCTTGTGTATCTTGGCGACTGCCAAGCACCCTCTTAGGAGATGCAGATCATTACCCCATAGCTTGCTGTCCCTCTGTGGCAAAGAGTCCTTGAGATTGTCGTTGTGCCTCTTGAGAATTCCACATATGAACGGAGCATCTTAGAAAGGCTGACATTACAGGAGATGTGGGGCCCTGTGAGGGGTAGAACTGATTGCTGGAAACCATCATAACGTGCACAGTTCGTTCCCTGCACCATTGTTTTCTCCCTGCATCTCCAGGGTAAGACGTCAGGTGTCGCGCAGGTGAAACAAATAAAAGTTGAAACATGACATTTCATTTGTTCCTTGAAGAACCTTAGGGGAATCATAAAGACAAAGATACGGTGGCAAAGCACGAGGAAGGCAGGCTCTGGGAGAGGACTAATGTATATTTATTGAGTCGGGCTGCTGTGTTTAACTCTTCACTCCCGATTCTTTGCACCCCCTCAGGTTTCCTTTAGGTCCTGAACGGTGCCGTTGCTTCTGAAGTTTGCTTTCTCCCTTTCTCGGGTTTTCCTAGTTGATAGCTTTTTCCTTCGCTTATTTTCACCTTCCCCAAGCCCATTTTGCTTAGCCCTTCTGGAAGAGCTTTCCTACGTTGGCAGAGAAGGGGCCCCCTCCGTCCACGACCCAGCTCTCAGAATTGGGAGCCCGGGGAGGAGGGCAGCGTGGGAAGCCCTTGGCCATCGCTTGTAGGAAATTCCACGGGAGCAGCTGCGTGTTTCTGTGCATCAAACTGTATTTTGCTTCCTGCATTATGGAAGGGGTGTTGAGTTTTCTGCTTGAGCAGAAGGGGAGCATATTTCAGAATGACTGACTTTATGGATGCCATTGTCTTGGGCAGCTATATTCAGCCGTGCTGCAGCTGTGTTTACTTTCTCAAAATTGTCACCAGGAGGCCTCCAACGGCAGTTAGTCCCTGCAGTCCACACGGATGGCATCTTTCCTCGTGACGCCCGTTGTCCACCAAGCCCTCTCTCCTTGGTGGCAGGATTGAAAGGCAACCCACCAGTCCTTGGGAGGCCTGAAAGCCGGTGAATGCCGGCGCCTCTGTCCCAAAGCAATTTCTTAATATTAAGTCGTGTTTATCTCATGTGATGGGGCTACCTGTCAGGATTCTTATCTCTTTTCACAAAAAGCCGTATTTTCCTGCCTCTTCTTCCCCTCTCCTCTCTCTCTCTCTCTTTTTTTTTTTCTTCCTTTTCTTTTACTCTTCGCTGTCAGAAGGTTGTATGCAACACCTACTTGATGGCTTCCTTTCGTGCGTTCACGAGGCCGACCTGAGCAGGGGTATCTTCCCTTCTGATCCCGAGGCGTCCCTTACAAAACCCTGTGCTGGAGGAGCGACCGAGGCAAAGCGCTTCTCTCTTTCTTAAGTGAACACTGGCCACAGAGTTCACCTTTCTCCGAGGAAGAACCTAGGAAACGTTTGAATTCCACTGGCTGTGTGTGATTTTGCATTTTTAGCTAGAAATAACTTCCTCTTGGATTGTTTCTGCTCATTGGGGACACTTGCCCTGCATTGGGGTCTGCTTGCATGGAGGTGGCTGAAATCACTAGGGATGTTGCCCTGGGGTGTCCCCAGCAGCAGGCTAGAGGTCATTCTTCACTCAGCAACTGTCTCTGCTCTTCCCCGGGCTTGTCTTCTGGTTTGTTCCATGTCCATTTCTGATCTCAGGTGACTTGTCAAGATTTCTCATGTAGAAAATAAGGATATTAAGATACACTTCTTACCTGTCCCACAGAATTATTGGGAGGCTAACGTTGGGAAGAGAATGATAACCTAAATATTTTATAGCTTCATGGTACTTGAAACTGACCACAAGTTCACCTGCATTTCCTGGGAGAGTCAAGTACAGGGAAACCTCATTACACTGACCAGTGAATGTGTTCTCCCTCAGAACATTTATGTTTTAAAGTCTCAGCCAAAGACCCATAAAGCAGTATTGCTCCCATATAAACTTCCAGAAAATGCTCAGTCCCCAGGACAACATGGTAAAGACTGATTTCTCTACCCCCCCCCCATCCCTTCTCTGCATGATGATTGAGAAATAAAATGCAGTTCATCTTTCAACTGTGAACTTGTGGTCGGGCCTTCCATTCTGGGATAGGGCTGAAGCAAAAAGCAATATCTTCATCTAATATCTTTATATGGGTGTTCTGAAAAAGCCCATCTCTACACCAGCTGAATTAGATTTTGATTTTCTTACAGGGAGAGAATTGGCCTCACAATACGCAGGCTGGTTCCCATTAATGGGACTCCTAACCCCAGAGGAAACCCAACCATTGGGAAGACAATTTCAGTGATGTGGAGATGGAGGGGGCCTATCGTAGACCCTGGCACCTGCCTACCCCACTAGGTTCTCAGGCCACAGGATGCCTAGAGCTGAGAGGAGAGTCTCCGAAGGGGGAAATGACTCAGAGGAGGACTCAGTGATTTTTACGAGGTGGCACAGTCTCCGGTGTGCATCCGGTGGCTCCCGGCCGTAGGGTGCGTCATAGTTATTCTGGTCTGTACCTTAATAAACAGGCACTTACTTCTCCCAATAGAGCTAATAGGGTCCTTGAGGTCCTAAGAGAGCAGAGCTGCCTGAGCTAGCGTGAAGATTTGCTCCTGATGTTATGTCACTTGATTAAGATCACACCTGTTCAAGTTCAGCTGAGAGGCTGACAGCCTGAGTCCATTGGTTGAAGGATGTTCTCAAGGGATGGGCCAGGGGAGCAGTCGGCACCTGCTGTGGCTGAGAGACTGATGTTGACCGAGGACCTCCAGGTCACTAGTGTGACCTCCAAAGGTACGCGTGCCCTGCCTCCCGGAACAGACCACCTTGCCGTAGGGAGAACCGGGCCGTGGGAGCTTTGGCCCCATCGGAGCTGACGGCTGGTCCTCAGCTTCTTATGAAAGGAGAACCAGGCCTGTGGCGCAATGTTGGCCAGACCTGTAGAGAAGGGGCCCGCTGCCCAGTACGGCCAGTGCTCCTGAGCAGGTTGATGGGCACTTTGCAGGCAGCACGGTCTACCTCCTCCGTGTCAAAGAAGTCGAATTAATTGCATAGGCAGCCTTTCAGCCGGCCAAGATTTTGTGTCTGGTTGTTATAAAAAGTGACCAAAATTGGATGGTTGTCAGCCACAGAAGACACATGGTGGCCTTTACGTTGCCCCTAACTGTGTCTTGTTTTATCAGGTCTACTCAGAACATGATACTTTTGATCCAAATCGATTTCTAGTTGTCTGTTAAATAATGATGTCTACCCAGAAGCCCCCCCCAAAAAAAAGTTTTCTCATGTCAACAAAGCTATAATTCCTTGACAACTAAATATTCCTTGTCAAATGTTTTTCTCCTGATTACTCCTACTTTCAAGGATGCTGCCTTCCTGTGGGCATACCTTCTGGAATATTTTATGAAACTAGATGAGGATAGGGGCCAGCCATTAGGCTAAGGAATTTATATAAATCATCAATAATCTTCAGAAAAATTTTCCAAGGTGAGTTGTATCATTCCTGTTTTGCAAAAGGGAAGAAGATTCTAGATGACGGAAGCATGCATCTGTTTCCAGACGCCCATTTCCAAGCCTGAGGTCTTTTCCTCGTGCCCCCTAACGTCCTGATCTGGGAGGCAGCTTTTGTCTTTTTGGGAGTCTTAGACCCTCCCGTGACTGTCAGCAGATTGAATTTCTGGATATGTTGGCACGTGGGCAGCTGATACTGTGGACTCTGGGTATGAAATAGAGTTTCTTAGCTGTGACCTAAGAATCTGTGTTTTACGTGCCCTTTCACATAAATTGCTTGTTCCTGATTTCATGTCACAGCCAGACCAATTTCTGAGTCTAGAAGGTGAGAGTGTTATGAGCGATGTCAGTAGGAAGGGGGACCATAGCAGTGTCAGGATCTCTTAATGCCTCAGATTTCACGTACTACAGAGATAAGAAGCCATTAACATTGAGTGTTAAAGTGGATCCTTATTCTTCATTCCAGATAACCGTATATTTCATGAAGAGGTTTCTTGTGAGGACTTCATTAGGTACCTGGCCTTCTCCCTCATTTATTTCCAACTTCTTAATTTTTACATCTGATAGACAGGTGGCTTTTCTCAGGGGTCCCTTGAGCCCAAAGCAGGCCACGTTGTGAGTTAGAAAAAGGCTCTCAGGTGACATCAGTCTCCACCATCCCCCCCCTCAGTTGGTGACTCTATGCTGTACCCTGGTCCCTGCGGTCTCCCCACCCCCTTCATAAGCGGACCAGATAAGGAGGCAAGAGCGTAAGCAAGTCTCTGGACCGAAGGATTTTAGGTGATTGACAGTTGTGTCACCTTGAGTCTGGTATCCCGTCCATTTCAAGTGTCTGTAAACTTTGGATATCCCCATAGCTTTTTGCTCAAGTGCAGAAACATCTGATGGGATTCGGGATTTTTAGCCTTATTTTGTGTTTCATGGCTAGCTACCCAATGTAAAGGAAGGGGTAATGGATAAGTTAGAGTAGAATCCATGCACAGGTTGGTCCAACCCTCAAAGCATTTCATATCGAGTATTAGTTTGTCGAAATGCCTTTCCTCTTGGTAGGAGACAAGTGTCACAACCTAAGAGGATGTGATCTGAGTGGTGTTTTCGTGTCCCGTGTGCTCATTGTATTCTTGCTACTGATGCAAACATTATCTATAATTACATTTTCAAGTGACTGAAAACTGCAGGCTTTGTTGAACAAAAATATAGCCAAAGAATGGAATGTATACCCACTCCACCCTCATTATAAGGCTTTCAGAGATGAGACTGTAAGGCCCAATACCATGGCTCTCAAGTGCATGATACCAACTCCATTCTCCGATGTTTGATCACTGTGTCAAAATGCTGGGTTCCCAGTGATCATATAATTGGAAGAAAATGTTATGACTGTTTTAGCACTTGGTTTGCTCCGTGGTCCCCGCAGTTCCAGGGGCATCTCCTTTCACAGGTCCTCTGTGTCCAGGACGTAAAATGCGAAACCACAGTTGGATTTAGATGCAAGCTTGATGGGTCAAGTTGAGAGAGTCGCCTTCTTAGGGAAGATACCGTTCTATCTCTGTGACCCTGTGTTTTTGCACTGCCTCCCCTCCCACTTAGGGCATGATGAAAACAGACAGACTCTGCTGTAGACACTTCTGGAAGGTAGGCTCTTCTTTGGTCTGAGATCCTGGCCATGGGGCATGATGAACATTCTGGCCAAGCTCTCTTAGACACAAGATGATGAGATCCTCCTTCTAATTTTAGTGAGAGCTTTATACCACTGGGAATTTAAAAAAAGGAATCTGTCTTGTTACACCTTGGCATTTCACTCATTGCTTGTTTCCATCTTAATACCCAGGGAACCCGTGAAAGAGAAGAATGTTCCTTGGTTTTGGAGGTAGAGCAAATAGGAGGAAGAAGTTACGATTAGCATTGTTACTCTATCCATTGTTACTGTTTTTAAGGCATTTGTCATTTAGGTGATGGCTCAGAATGTCACAGCGCATTCTCCGGGCCCTAGTAGAGTTCACATTCTTGGGAAGCTGAAGAAAAATCATGGTGGTGCTTTCATCCAGAATAGGAGCAGAGCAAATACTTGACTGAGGTTATTCTGAGAACCCACAGACTGTTCCTGATTCTGGAGCCCTGACGGGACAGACATGTCATCAAGCAAGTGTTCGTTAGATGATGATTAAATTGTGGACAGTTGAAGTCTGTTTAGGCCTGATGTCCCCCCCCCCCACACACACACAGTTACACATTCTGTCTATCCATATATGTACTGGGTTACACATTCCAACAGAAGTTCTGAATTCTAAGGTGGGTTGGGGTTTGGACAGACCACTTTACATATAACATGAAAACAACCAACTGTATTCAGTATTTTTAACTTTCATAAAATTGAAATTAAATAACTGGTGTCCAGGTGAATGCCTTCTGTGTAATATAACACATCAATGAGTGTCGTGGGTTTTTATTATATATATTTTTATTGGTTTTTTTTTCAAAGATTTATTATTTATTTCTTCGACTGAGAGAGAGACACAGTGGGAGAGGGAGAAGCAGGCTTCCCACCAGGCGGGGAGCCTGATGCGGGGCTCGATCCCAGGACCCTACGATCATGACCCCAGTGGAAGGCAGACACTTAACCAACTGAGCCATCCAGGTGCCCTATCATTTTTGAATGTAAATAGATGGCTGCAACTTTTGAGATAAGGTCTCTGCCAGGAAAACTCTGAGCTGTAGCCAGTCTCCATAATCTCATTGCCCAATTGCAAGGTATGAATGATGGCAACTCAATTTGTGTATTTCAAAAATTCCCTCTATGAGTCACAAATACCCTTCTCTGATGTTCAGGCCCCCGCCCTTTTTTTTTTGACAGGTTATGTGTTTATGTCTCTAAGTGCCTGGGCTTTTGATAGCTTGGATTCTTAGCCAATCAGCAAAACTTAATTTAAGAAATGTAATTAGCCCAGAACCAAAGTAAATTAGCTTTTAAAGTTACCTGATGCTCGAGGTTTCTTGTTTGCCCCTACAATAGCAATTGATTCTACAGCGCTGTGGTAAATTCAACACAAGTCAGAAGGTACAGGGCAGTTTTTCAATTTAAACCACAGATTGAATAGTTAAAATTAAGTTGGACAGCTGAGGAGTTTAGGATTTATGAGTCACAGCTGACCTATTATTTGGCTGAATCGATCAGTTTGTTGTCATGTGGAAACTACCTAAACAGTTTCTGTACTGAAACCTATTTTTTTTTTTTTTACTCTAAACTGCCTCCCAGTGAATGAGAGTTGTAACTTATCTTTATGATCATTCTCAACAAAAATATTTGGAGTCTTATAATGTACTGGTTGGTTGCCTGCCTATTCTAGGTGTTAAAAGGTTTTATAAAATGTTAATAGCAATTTCTGCTTTAAGTGATGCATTTGGTTACTCTGAGCTTTAGTCATCACTGTTGACTTTGTTTCTTTGGAGAAACACTGGTTTAAAAGAAGGAGGATCTGCTCTATTGTGTTGTTTCGGGCTAATGAAGGATTTTCTTGTTGGGAAATAAGAATGTAACTGTTCTTTCTGAAGACCTTCATTCTTGTAGGTCACATTAGGGAAATAATATAATATTGTCTCATCACTTTTTTCCCCCTTTATCTGGATCCTTCCTAGAGTTCCCCAAAATCCCATTTCATGTGTTCTTCATTACTAAGAACTCAGTAGAGAAAACAGTTTCTTTGTGGAAATGTTCATGTACATCAACACTTTGATGATCTGGGCTATTTGTATCACAGAATCCAGGTAGTCTGAGAGACGGGTGGGCAGGGAATCAGCATCAATTATTAAAACCCATACTACTGCACTTCTTTCTCACCTAAAACAGCTGCCAGGGTATAGTAGAGCTCTGCTCTGTCAGGTCAGATTGAATCTGGTGTGATCCACAGAATTAATTGTGCAAGCAAAGAAATCTGGATTCTATCTAGTCTGCCCTTTTGCTCCCTGAACTTCCTGTAGACGTGCTCTGTAATTTACATGGATTCTGAAATCTTGAGCACAAGTGGGCATGGAGAGTGCAAATAAGCCAACGGGAATGCAGCCACTTGCCTGGCATCCCAGATGGGACCACAGCTCCTTTTCATGCCCCTGGTGCTCAGATACAGGGAGTAGGGGTCCTGGTCAGCTGGGATACTCCCAGTTTACACCATTAGTCTTGGCATTGTCATTAGCGACCCTCTGTCAGCCTAAAAAGCATCTGAGTTTGAATGATAAATTCTCACATCTGATGCTGTATCACTAACTTTCTTAAATACAGTAAAAACATGTCGGCCAGCTTTGCGAAGTCTATACATAGGAGTGACCCAAACCTTCCCACGAAAAGGGCTTTCCGTGCTTGTAAATATTCAGGAAAAAAAAGCAATTTCTAGCCTCTCTTTCTCTGACCCATGCTCATACCTAAATCATCATCAATAGAAAATTTAACAAATTTAACCAAAGCTTACTCTTGTTCCTAACGTGTCTGCTCCCTGCTGGGCACTTTGGGATGTGCTGTCTCTGTAGCTTAGGTTTCTTTCTGACCTGAATCTGGCATCCTGGACATTCCTGGCTATAGCTGCCGCACCTGGGTTCGGCTTGGGGGGACCCCGACAGCAGCCTTCTCAGGGCCACATGCCCCTCTGATTCCATTGATTCATGAGACAAGGGTCCCTGGTTCTGAAAGCTCAAATAGGAAGCTCAGTTACTCCTGCTGACTTTCAGCTGGAGCATGACCAGAGTAAGAAAATGGTCGGAGGGCCACTGCCTTTGATTGTCCCCACGCTGCCTTTTGTGAAAGAGTAACAGGGGAGCCGGCCAAGTATAGTGATGCGGGGGGGGGGGGGGGGGGGGGGGGGGGGGGGGGGGGGGGGGGGGGGTTGGGGGCACCCAGCTATATTTTGGAATTCTAATCTCCGGGATACTACTTTGGCATTCTTCACTGCTAATTTCTCTTTCTCATCCATTGCCTGGATTTCAGAGCATTTGTGAAATATGTGTGTTTAAAATCGATTTCCTGATTTTTACATTTATACCCAGCTGTTTGTTATTGAGTTCAGCCATCAGCATCTGAGTCTCAGTGGACCCTGTAATGTGCAGTTGTAGCCAGATGTAATGTTTCTGCTCCCTAACTGTATCCCGAAGGAGCTCCGAGCGGCAAGCTAAAGCCTGCTGATAACCATGTTGCCCGCATGCATTTACCCTCTGGAGCTGCACAGATTCTGCTTGGCCATTTTGTTTCATGACCAACAAGCAGAGCAGTGTGTGCGATCTCCGAGCCAGGTGGTCACGTTCACGCATGTGCGGCAGGTATACCTGCACCGATAGGGAAGGTGCTTGTACGGCTAATTCAAACCGTGGGAAGCGCTGCGATGCGCATGCGTGCGGACTCCGGAAGCAAGGCTGTACTTAAGAGCCATCAGCCAGGATTCACATCAGACCTTGGCCTCCATTAAAACGGGTTCATAAGCTGGTCTCTTGAACAGAGAGACGTAGGATTTGAGGATCTTTTTAGTTTCTAGTCAAACCTTGTTTCAGATTTGCGTTTATTATTCAAATCTGTGTTTCCTTTTGTATTTGTGTTACGTATCTTTGTTTAGAGGCTACCGCTCCTACTGAATTTAATTACTTCCCTTCGAGGCTTTAAATTGAGGGCAGCTTCTATTAATTGTTAATTGCTCTCCCCTGCCATTTACACAGCAAAGGTACAGTTACTAATTGAGGGTCTGTTTTGTGCAATGATGAGAGGCTTCTTCAGCCTCAGTATTTACCTTTCTGTGGAGACCGATTTTTACTTCCCTAATCTTATCTTTTATTAAACATAAAAGTAGACATTCTAGTGATAGATTGGCCATTCCTGTGATCCAGCATTGTTAACATAGCCTAGAGGAATAAATGGGAATCGTATTTGGCTCTGTGCTGCCACCTCGTGGTGACTGGGATCTCTTTTCGCCCCTTAAGACCAATTCCTGATGGGAAGGTGGTACCCTTGGGTCTCTTCTTTGCTCCTTTGACCCCCTGTCCTCTCTGGGGAGTTAAAATGAACTTCGTTCCTCGCTGGTGGCTAAGGGAAAGCATCAGTATGGCTTGGTGTTTTGTTATGTCATCAAGTACTCATTGCCTATCATTTGTCAAAATGACTGTCGTCTTAAAATTCCTCACTGGATCTTCGTGGCATGTGGTTCTTTTTCCTTTTCTGACTCTTCATGTCTCTCGCCGCCCCCGGCTGCCTACACCCAGTTTCTTACCTCCTGACAGCGGCCTCTTGCATCACTTGCTCCTCGGCTCTCCAGGCTCTCAGCCTGTCATTCTCAACCTTCTCTTTCTTAGAAAGCTTGTATTCTCAACCACACTGCCTGGACTGATGGCAGCGAGGGGAAGCTGGGTCTCACTATTTGACCTGTTAATTCTGTGTGGGTGTCTTTTGGTGAGCTGTGTTTCTGCCTTGGCGGCCTGGTGCTTGGTGGCCATCGTGGGGGTGGTGGCTGGGGCCTCTCCGCCCTTCTCTGGCTGCTGCCTGAGTGTTCTGGAGTTGGCCACGGTCCCATTTCAACAGTTTATTAAGAGCATTATGAATCCCACAAAGGGTTTTTTAAGTTACTGAAAGAACAGTGGGAGTTGTTTCTTCCTTTTATTTATCTGACTTGGTGTTTCACGAGATGAAGTTCCTTCCCAGCCCAGCTTGGGCTCTTTGGTTTCTTAGTGACATTTTCGTCTTCCCTTTGAAAATAGATTCGCTGTAATACTTGGCTTGCTCTTTCTTTCTTTCTTTCTTTCTTTCTTTCTTTCTTTCTTTCTTTCTTTCTTTCTAATACTTGGCTTTCATGTCATGATGTGCTGTGGTCCACAGACCCTAGAACTTTTAGTTTTTTGTGTTTTTTTTTTAAAACAAAGGTAGAGGGCAAGGAAGAATCAAGATACAGGTTGAATTAATGGGCAGGGCAAAGTAGAAAACCTTAGATCCCTCGTTAGTAGGCTTATGGCAAAACCAAAGTGATCTGAGTTTGCAGGTTTTTATTGGATGTTGTAAAAATGCTCTCCACCTCTGGGTAGGTAGCCACGTTACATGATAAATCTGCCTCCTCCGACAGTAATTGTAGGCAGAGGAGCTCAACGAGGGTGGGCGGTGCTGGGTCCCTCTGCCCCTGGGAGGACGGAGCCACACCGACAAGGATGAGCAACAGGTCGGGGTTCCAGGGGGACACGTCAGCCTCACTGGAGAAGCGACTTCTCCCTTCTCCCTTTCCCACCCATGTCTGGGCTTCTCTTTGAGCATGGCCTCTGGCCTGCATTTTAAAGAAAAGAATACCTCGATGTGGCTTGCCCCATGTGCTGTTGCTAGGTAGTACGGGTGGAGCTATGCGGCGTGTGGAATTGAATGGCCTTTCCCACTGTAGTGCTTGTGAAGTTATTGATAGGGAATGGTTGTCGATCTAGGCAGGGTGTGAAGAAAATCCTATTAGAAAATGATTACTCTTCTTCCAAAATGCATTAAAAGGGTAGTTATGGTGCAGAGACAGTAGGAATTCTGAGGGGATTGCTGTGATCGATCCAACATTATGCACTACACTGCTCTAAAAATGATTTCTGGAGTGAAATCATTGTAGCCCTGATTTTTGTACATATTACATGTATAAATTTATATATCCTAAGTTACAAACGGAGAGGGTTTGATAAAGCACTTTCTTACGGATTATGGTCTTATGTGCTATAACCTTGGTATAACTATCCCACATGGAACCATTTTAATATTTGGAACTTCATCCATGAGCTCAAAATCATGATAATTATTTTAAATGATACTGGTTGGGTTCATTTTTATTAAAACATTTCTGGCAGTAATGAAACTCATTAAACGTGATTTTGGAATGAAAAAATGGAAGGCTTTACAAGATCTTTAAACTAGAGGAGGGGAAGGTAGGTCCTTCTGTAGAAAGCCAAGTGCAATACCTATTCATTCCCCCACCCACTCCCCCCATCCCCAGCCGAATGCCCCTCTCCTGCCACTGGGGTCTGGGCACATGTGTGTAAGGGACAGGTATACTGTGGTCTTGCAGCGTCTTGGGTCCCGAGCCCAGAAACCAAGATGAAGTGAGCTTTCTGACCACGGCACCTACCAGCTCCCGCTCCATATGGCACAGAGTGGGCACAAGTACATCAAATCAGAGGAAAACGGAAGAAAAGTCAAGAACTCCTATTTTGAGTATTGAAATGAGCTGAGCCAATGCTCACAGAGCTCCTACCATACGCCAGGGTGTGGGACGCGAAGACAAAAAGCCAGTCATCAGAGCTGATGCCGGTGCTTCCTGAGTTCTTGGTGTTCCAACTCTGGAGGTCTGGAGGCAGGGAGCTCTGTAATCACGGGGAGCGCTGCCGGTGCCCCCAAAACACGACTTGAGGGCCGAAACTGTGGGCTTCACTATTTTCCCCAAGAGACATGACTTTGTTTCGTATTTGCCCACATGCACCTTCTATTCCTTGCCTAAGCTTCGTCAGCTTCTCAGTGCACATAATTGAAGAAAACATTTTGAGTCACAAGTTTATTTCTGAAGCTTTATTTAAAGCCACTTGGTGGAAGATAAATGTTAAATATGCTTCATAACTTTCGTCACTGAAGTGAGAACTTATATATATCAGTTTTTCAGGCTAGCTTTATTACAAAATGAGGAATAATTATGTATCAATTACATTTTACATTTTTATGCCTGAAGGAGACGGTGGGCCCAAGGTACTTCAGATCTGCAGATACGTCTTTTTAATTCTGAGTGACTGTGGGACATGTAATCTAGGTTGAGTGGCCGGGGCGGGGAGGACCGAAGTAGAATTTTCTCTGTTAGGCTTCTATCAAGCTGGTATCATTGTATCACTTCTATCAAAAGGATTTCAAACACACGCCAGGGGTGGAGAACGGAAGGTGTTGGTAGCATGTTTGGGCGACTGCAGATTTTTAGCTGAAGATTTCCCATCTGGAGAGACTTCAGCGTCTCTCAGGAAAACGGCAAATTTAGAAAACCTTTGTAATTTTCGTATCATTGATAACGGGACCATGGGATTGTCAGGGAAAGTAGGATAAGAGGAAGTGCAAGGCCTGACCACGTCTTCACCGTGTCCACATACAAGATAAGCTTTCACGAGACTGACACACCGTTCTCTGTTACATGAACGCGCTGACTTATGTTGAGTACTCGATGAGATCTTAATCTGCCATCGTAACATTTTTACATCTAATAAATTGCATCACAGAATGAAAGTAGCAATAGTTTATAGAAACTTTAAAAGGTATCCTTTCTGGGGAATCTTAATTCTGGAGCGGTAGAACTCTGAGCCACCAGGACAGCCCTGTTTGAGGCTGTGTTTCCTATGCGGTGATTTATTTTGTTTCTGTTCTTTGTCCCTCTGGTCTTGTTGGTCTCTCTCTTTTCCCTCTCTGGTGGTTTTCATTTTATTTAGCGGGGGGCAGCACATAGTAAATGCTTGCTTCTGTGCAGTCAGTATTTATTACTGCTGGGGGATCCCCTCATCCTCAAAGTTGTCTCCCCATTCACAGAAAAGATCTTTTTTTTTTCCAGCTTCCTATTTTACCAGTTCTCTTCCAACCATGCACCTTCTACCTTTCAGGCTGTCTTGCACGCACCGGCTGTGTCGCGCCTGCGGTCGCGCCCGTCCCCGTGGTCGCTGTGTCAGTAGGTGCTCTGCCAGCCCCCTGCCGCTCACCGGGTCTTACTCAGCTCCTGAGGCTCTAGCAACAGCCCACAGACTGGGAGGTCTAGCGTCAAGGGCCGGCAGATCTGGTGTCTGGGAAAGCCCCTCTTCCTACCTGTTGGTGGCCATCGTCTTGTCGTGTCTCTTAGTGCAAGGCAGAGTGAGGGCTCTGGTCTCTTCCCCCTCTAACAAGGGCACTCATCCCATCAGAGCCCCCCCCCCCCATGACCTCATCTCAACCTAATCACCTAGCCAAAGCCTACATCCAGGTAACATTGTTTTGGCGGTTAGCACTTCAATATAGGACTTTGGAGAGAGGGAGACACAGATCTCCATCCACAACAGCTAATGAGACTACAAAGACATAGAAGCGGACCCTGAGACAGAGGGGGGGGGGAGAGAGAGAGAGAGAGAGAGAGAGAGAGAGAGGGGAGCTGCAGCCTCCACTCCTAAGGGGGACAGAGCTGGGGAGGTGGCCAGATGACATCAAGACCCACCAACTGTGAGTAGTGGTTTACTATAAACACACATTCTTGGGGATTTCCCTTTAAAGCGTGGAGCAGGAGCTCTTGAAAAACCACAGCAGAGAAAGTTCCCAATCCCTCTCATTTCCTGAAGCTTAGGAAGTAACTTTAAAATCTCAGCGAGAGATGACATCGAGATTGTTAAGACTTCACATGAAAAATATGATCTCGGTTTCTTCATGTCAGGTTTCTTCTGCGCCATCAAGTTACACAAATTTTTCACATCTGGATTTTCCAGAGCACTGTCTTGAGAAAGTTACTTTGTGTAGAGAGATCTCTTGGCCCTTTCCATGATGTTCACTCAATAGGATCTTTGTAACCTTCCATCTGGACATGACCAGAATCCCTTATGGAATTGAATGGATCCTGGAGATTTGAATGTGTGTAAGCTGATCTGTTGGACGGTCACATTCCAGTTGGTGTAGGTGAAAAAGAGTTTAGCCAGGATTATTTTGATTTCCATGTCTTTGGTGTGTACCTAGCTCTAGGTTCCTGGGCTTGGTCTCATCACCCTGTACCTGGGTTTTACGAAAATTATATTATGATCTAATCACTGGGACAGAGTTGTGAGTCCATGGCTTGTGATGGTCAGGATCAGGATAGTCTGGAACTATTTTTGCATGCTTAGGATTTCATTAAAAAGATGAACGGAAAATTTGGGGGCTTAGCATTGGGCCGGTACATCAGAAAGTTACCAAGGATTGGGGCGCCTGGGTGGCTCAGTTGGTTGGACGACTGCCTTCGGCTCAGGTCATGATCCTGGAGACCCGGGATCGAGTCCCACATCGGGCTCCCTGCTCAGCAGGAAGCCTGCTTCTCCCTCTCTCACTCCCCCTGCTTGTGTTCCCTCTCTGGCTGTGTTTCTCTCTGTCAAATAAATAAAATCTTTAAAAAAAAAAAAAAAGAAAGAAAGAAAGTTACCAAGGAGATGTTTTTTTGTTGGGGGGAGAAGAAAGGACATTTTATATTAACCCCCTTTCTGTTCGTGTTTTCGTGAGTATTCCATACGAGACACTCTGATTCAGAGCCTTTTAAAGCCCGGCAGTATTGCCGTAAGTTAAATGAAGTTTACACGAGGTGCTGTAGGTTCAGGCTGTTTGAAGGCCAGGTGGGGAGCAGGCGGGCATGGCAGGACGGCATCAGCGGCCATCCCAGCTCACAGGTGATTTCACTGTTCCCTCCCCGCTTGAAAGGGTCACCTTGATGCTTCTCCTACAGCAGAGTTTAGCCTGCTTTCCTGTTCCTTTGCTCTGAGAAACTGTGGCAGTCTCCCCCTGCCCCTAGATTACTCTAGTTTGTTTGCTCTTATTTGAGATGTAATTCACCTGCCACAGTAGTCCCCCTTCTAAGGTGTACAGTGGTCAGAGTGTGTTCCCAAAACTCTATTACCTTCATCCCCAAAATAGCATCATCGCAAGGTATGCCCCAAAGTATATTTTCAGAATATTTTCATCACCCTGGAAAGGAAGCCCCATATACCCACTTCGTGGTCCCCTCCCAGCCCGCCTCCCATTCCCCTCGGCAAGCACTATCTACTTCCTGTGTCTGTGGGCGGGCCTGTGCTGGACCGTTCACATGAATGCGGTCATGCTCTCTGCGGGCCTCTACATCTGGCTGCTTTCACGTCGCGTGTGTTTCCAAGCTGTTGTGGGGTAGACCAGCCCTCCATCCCTCTTTAGGCCCCAGTATCACTCCACTGCATGGGTAGACCCTGCCTGGCTCCTCAGCAGACGGGCACTTAGGTTGTCTTGGCCATTAGGAATAACGCCGCTGTGAACATCCATGTACGAGTGTTGAGGTGCGTGTGTTTCTAGTTGGGTTTATGCTTAGAAATGCAACCGCTGGGTCATAGGGTGATTCAGTGTTTATCTTCTGAGGGAACTGCTGCGCTGTCTCCAGAGTGAATGCACCGCACCACATTCCCACCCCCAGGAGGGTAGGTGCTTCTGGTTTCTCCACATCCTCACCAGCGCCTGTCACTGTCGCCATCTCATTTCCAGTCCTGTTTATTTTGTAGATAAGGAAAGAATATGGACGGTGAACCCTGGTGTCCTGGGCCGGGCCAGGGATGGAATGCATGTCTCTGGTCCTTCTCACTGTTCTCTCTGCCACACTGCCTCAGGGAGAGCTGGGTGAGAAAGACATGGGAGGGTAATTGTTCTGGAATTCTCTATCTTCACTTGCCCCTCAGCAGAATAGATGGGTTGAGCCCCCTTCTCCACGATCACATCCTTTGTGTCTCCACTTCAGCCTTTTCTCCCAGCAGCAGCTTGAATAGCCAACTGCCGCCTCATCTGTCCCCGCTTGGGTGTGTCTCCGGCATCTAGACTTGTCCCAAACCAAACCCTCGATCCTGCCCTGTCTCCCGTGCCCGTCTCGCTCACGGGTACCCAGCTGCCTGGGGGCCGAGCCCTCCGCTCTTCAGTTTCTCTGTCCTTCTCCACGTGCGGCTCCTGGTCAAGTCCCTTGTGCCCCGTGCCCATGCTGTAGTCACTCGTCCTCAGGCCCCTCTGCTCCCACTGCCCCGAGCGAGCTGCCGCTGCGTCCTTTCCCCAGGCGGAGGGTCACACGAGTCCCCCACTCAGCGACTTCCTTTCACACATGCCAAGAAAACCCCAGTGTCCTTATGCTGTCCTAAAGCCCCGCCTGCCTGCTGCTCTCACTCCCTGCCATCTCCTCCGTCCCCTCAGGTGCCCTGCACTTGCCGGCTGCTCTCTGTCTCGAACCCTCTTCCCCCAAGCATTTTGTACTGACTTACACTTCCTCTCAGTGTCCGCTGGAAATGTCGCCTCATCGAAGGCTGTCTCTGACCCTCCCTGTCAGAACTCGCAGCCCCATTCCTTTCCATGCTCTTCTCCTACTTCATCTTCCTGAATAGTTTCTCATGGGCCTTACAGTATATATTTACTCATTTGTTCCTTTTCCACCTCTTCTTCTGGGAGGCAAGGCCCAGACAGCAGAGACGTCTTATCTGTGGTCTGCTGCCGTATCCTCTTTCCTGGAATAGTACTGAGCACATGTTGGACGCTCAGCAAATTACTGTTGAGTGAGGAGGTTATTTTATTCTTCTTGACATCACTCAGGATCTTTTTGCTGTCAACCTATATTGGGTGAGCTTTTAATCTTTCCTACATTTTGCGGAAGATTTCCAAGCATTTATGCATAAATGTCTGTAAGCCTTTCTCTAGCGCAGTTTCTTCACATATAAATTTGCTGTAATGCTAGGCAGGTGCTTTGGAGACCTCATCTGAAGACTGTTTTTTCCCCCCAAAGTACTGACGATGATGATTCTATTATTGTCATTTTTATTACTCAATCTGGCTTTAATACATTATAACAGTATGGACCCTATTAGCCCGTGATAATAGCCTTGTATTATAATACCCTGGGATATAATCGTGTAGTAATATCTTATTTCTAGTGTGGTTCTGCTAATAAGGACCTCACTTACATTCACATAGAGCTCTAATAGTTTAATAATAAATATCCAAGGATAAGAATCTGCCACTGAGATTCTTACCTAAAACGGGAGCTACCACTGTACCAAAGGGGATGTTGGCAAAGTGGATCCATATGTTTTTGTGCGTTAGTTTTATTCTTCTTGTGGTGTCACGCATTATGACCTAAGATTCCAGATTGTTCCGGTACCCTCCTTCCTCTTGTCTGTTTATTCCATTTCATACAACTGCCGAAAATAAGCAAGGCTAATATTAACTTTGGTGAAGATAATGTTCCAGTGCCTTCCAGTAGTCCACTAAATAATTCAAGAGAACATGATGCAGTGGTTAAAGACTTGCTCCCTACAGTCGGGTTCACCTGACTTCAAACCTTACCTTCACTCTTGAGTGCCCTGTGTACCAGAGAGACATTCAACGTCCTCACCTGTACGACAGGGTGCATAACAGCCACCTCGTGAGTTTGAGAATTCTAGAAGACGATATATATATCAAGTACGTGGCACGTGATAAAATGCTCAATAAATGTTAACTGCAATTATTATTACGATTATCATGTTAAAATATTTGCTCCCTCTGAAGAAATATTCTTCAGCCAAGTGTGATGCTAGGATGGCTGTCAGGTAAAGAGTAGCAAAAGGGCTTTAAATAGGGCAATAAAATGCAAATGTATTCCCCCAGAATGCAGAACTCTAACACGTTCAACTCGTTGAAAATAACAAATAGAACACAGATAGAGACCACCTTAAGGTACCATATGTGTTTATAGCCTATTTTAAAGCATAAAAATTGATCTTTCTATAGCACTGAATCTGACTGAGAAACTCACAATACCCATTAGCTTGTGTGTTCGTTGAGTTGTGATGAGAGCCCACACCCTTCCTTTCTTTGGGCACAAGCTTCTAGGGCTGGAGGGGAGAGAAAGAAAAAATGCCCCGAGTTCGTTCTTCAGGGCAGTGGCTGGCTCCTCCGGGAGTCTGTGTGATCGTGGAGACTGAGCTGTCTGCGCTTTCGGGCCCCATTGTGTTAACCTGCTACCATGTTAACCCACTACCGTGTTAACCCGCTACCGCCTCCCGATCGGAGTGTAGCCAGTGGTTCCCAAGCGTCCCCGCGACCTCGGGGCAGCATCGCCATGGGGTGCCCGGAAGGCATTCAGTGCTGGGCAGGCCGTGCCCAGGTGTCCTTGTGTGGTGTGCCCCCGAGGTGGGGCTGGGGACTGGCATTTCTAACAGGTTCCCAGGGGCTTCGGCTCCCGGCCGGGACACGACATTCCAAACCGTGGCCACACACAACTTGAGGCCTTCCCTAGAGCGCTGGCTCCTGGAGTCGGGCACAGAGTATGCACTCAATGAGTACTTGTTGGTTCGCTGCATCTAATGACACTAAAATAAAATAGAAAGAAAAGATAAAGTATATTAAGGTTCTCATTAAGTACACTGCCTGATTCTCATTAAGACTGTCCTGGTTTCTTTTATGTCCTGGGCGTGTGGGCTCCATGCTAATTTTCATGGCTCCTCTGTCCCTGACGTGCTGTCATTTCCATCTTGTCCAAGCTTCTCCTCCTTTTACCCTTTCTTTCCTTGGCTCATTTTAGAGAGAACACTAATAAGAGCCAGCAGAACCCTCGGGACTAGTACGTGATGAGAATCCTTCCACCTCCCCAAGAGTTTTTAGAAATCCCGTATCATTAACCTTCTTGTTCCAGGGCTCCACCCATTAACAGACAGCAGAAGCTCTTGGCTTGTTGCTTCATTGTCTAAAAATTTGAAATGTGATTGAAATGGCCTCCACCAAGCTAACATTTGATCGAGTGACTCCAGAGAAGGAAAAGGTTTCCAGAAAAAGGATACAAAACACAGTGGACTTGCAGGGGAAGGATTGTTTGGAATCACGGCATTGCCAGGTTCATTGTTTATTTCCCTCCTGTTTCTCTGACTTGAGAGCACTTGGGTATGTCTTCACCAGAAAAGAATTTTGTGTGGGGATTGGCGGGGGCGAGGGGAGGTAGGTTGTTTTGCACGTCCTTTAAACTCTACCTATGTGAGGAAATTATAGAGGAATATTATATTCTCCTTCATTAAAATAGATAAAAAAAAAAACCCAACCAACCCTGTGACCTGTGGAAGGGAGCCCCTTCTATGTGAAGATATCGAAGACCTTTAAATATATTTTCTACCAAGTCTTCTGAGTCTGATTTTCACTCTTTGCTCTCAGCCAACCCCTAGGTTGTTCTTAGATTGGTGTTTTCCAAAGTGGGTTCTGTCGAACACTAGTGTGTGGGGGGTGTTTACTGGATGAAAAGAACTGTGGAGCAAAAACCAAGCAAGCTTGCAAACACAGGCTTAAGCTGTCTCCATTTCTTTCATTTGGGAACTGTCAGAACCTTGAATATGGCCACAGAGGACAGGGCATCTCTAGACGCTCAGTGGCCGTGGAGACTTTGGGTACGGCCCCCTGTGGCATCGCGGAGGAGCAGACCTCGTGAGGCTCTGTGAAAACGCTTGGTGGTGCCTTCCTCTGGGATGCCTCAGGAAGCCTCAGAGATGAAGGATGCAGAAAGCAGCTCTTCCCTGTGCAGTCAGATACGAGTGACACGATTCAGTCCCCTTTCCACTGGGGACCTCAGTGCCTGACAGTCCCGAATGCTGACTTCTGGTTAAATATTTCTGGAATGTAGAGATTCTCATTGTATTGTTTATTCAGACAAAATTTCACTGCCTAATTCACCTAGCGTTCTGTGGCTGAATTACTTCTAGGGTGAAGTATTGCAGAAAGGTCATGAGTTTGGGGTTCTGGGGTTTTTTGTTTGCTCCTCCCCGCCGAGATGCCAACTTTCAGGTTTATGGAAAATTCAGGTTAATATTAATTTGAAGTCAGACATTCATAATCTAAACAAGCCCATGAAGCCACATCTCCAAGTGTCAGAATTATTGCCAGTTTTTAGGCTTTCAAGTTCATTGTTTGCCTTCTGCCCCTCCCCCCAGGGCCCCCCTAAGGCCTGTTCCAGTTAGCAGTATTCTGTGTGTCATGTACCTTTTCTCAGTCACTAGAAAGTGCCAAGGAAGTGCAGTCTGAGCTGGGGAGACTATTAATCTCCGGGGCTCTGTCAGAGGAAAGAGGAGAGTTTTATAGCTGCAGGTTATTGGCACTACTGATGGTAGAAAAGTTGACTCTTTTTTTCTTTTGCATTGGGGCAATTGCTACTTTTTCAAAATTGGCAATGAGCAGGCTGTGCATTTTTAGCTGTTTCATAATGCACAATGTAAACGTGACTGACGTCGAAACCAAACATGCCCTTCGTAAAAAGATGGTTTGCTTTCTGGACACAGTGTGTTCTCAGTCACGGTGCACAACTTCGCTCCTCATTGTAGGGTGTTGGTTTGTGATAGGAAAGGTCCCGGCACCACCAGCCCTTGTCTTCTGTGTCACCCCCCCATCCCACCATGAGGAATATTGGCATCTGGAAGGAGTTAGATCACCTCCACTTAACAGCGATCTTATGCTCGTTAAGATCCACTGAGCTGTGAAAACACGTCCATAAAACATCGAAGGTAGAATTTAGGAACACGGTCATCATCTTCTCTCTTCTCGAAGGGCCGTCCAGACTTTTTTAACATGATCTTTTACAGAGCACTGTCATTGTCTGTTTCAGCCAATCTGGTTCTCATTCACGGACTCTAATTACCAGGGCAGGTATGTGGATTCGCTGGTGAAGAACTCCGAAACACTCACACCCATCCGTGTGTTGCTTGTTCACATTCCGAGCGCAGAGTAGCTCGTTTAAATGAACGGCAGGGAGCACGACGTCATTGAAGTCGGGAAAACAGAAATTAGGTACTTTATAGCTCTCCCTCCGTCCCTGCGCTCTGCCTTCCTGTACCCGAAGCGAGAGGAGCTGCAAAATGTGTGATGTGTGCAGAATCGAGTGGGATCTGGGGTGTGACCTGTTACCCTGAAACATTGGCAAGAAGGAGATCATTTCTTGTTTTCTGCATGTTCTTATGTAACCTTGAACAGACTGTTCTTTTACTTTTTTCCTTGCTGGGGAAGGAAAAAAAACAAAACAAGACAAAAACAAAACAAACTGCAAGCTTGTTTTTGATAGCTGTACTCATTTATGTGCCTATTTTATTTTTTTGAAAGCACATCTCTGTGTATGCTTCCCCCACGCCCCCTCTGCAGACTTCCCAAGTGTTGGGTTGCAGATGCGAGCCTGGACTGAGAGTCCCAGAAACTTGACTTTTAGCAATGTTTTAATTATTTGGAAGATAACAGAGTGTTCAGTGGGTTAGTCCCCATCGTGGCCCGCTGCTGCATTCTGATGTCAGCAGCATGATGCGGGCCTAGGTACCCTGCTTCTGTCTCCTCATTTTATGGAAGAAGTGGATGGGGAAAGGTTAAGACACAGGCTACAGGAAACAGTAATGCTGCAAGCCTGGACCTTTGATCTTTTTCCTTAGCCTGAGCCACTCAAAAACTGCCTTTATTCGGTGTTTTTCATTCCTTTTTCCTTCCAGAGGACGGGGTGTCTCTAGACGCTTAGTGGCCGTGGAGACTTTGGGTCTCCACGATGCCACTTGATTTTTTTTTGGGGGGGGGGTGGTCTCTCCTGTCCTTTGCTTGAGTTCAGATCTCTTCATTCTTTTTTTTTGTCCCAAACAGTCAAACGTGCCTTGTCATTTCGTTTACACCCCTCTCCTTTCAAGTCCTACACCCCGCTTTCAGAGTATGCTTGGATACAGAGAAGGGAGAGTGGAAAGGTCCCCAGAGAAACCATGGATTGGAATGTCCTGCCCATGTCCTTCGGTGGTCTCTGAGAACAGGTTGTGTTTGCCCTCCAGGTGTCACAGGGAGGAAAATACTCGGTGTGACAGCCTTCACCGACTTTCTTCCTGCAGTTGGGGGCAGAGTGTGAGAATCATGAATGGGACGTGGGGACGAGAACAATACGGACCTATGGGTTCTGTCCTCTTGGAACTCTGCCTCCCCGTACTCCCTCAGAGGGGTGATAAACATTGCTGGTCCCCCATGCCGCCACGCAGGGACAGGCAGTCATCCATGGTTTCCTCCATCTGCAGCCCAGGTGGGCTCCCTCTGGGTTTCTTGACCCACTGGCCTCCTGCTAAGGGCAGGGAACTCCGTGGCAATGGGAGGAATTAATGAGCCACGGAAGGTGTGGCTGTTTGAGAGCAGAGCATCATGTGTCCCAGCCTCTGTCCCTGCAGCTCCCAGAGAGAAGTCCACTGTATGAGGCTTGAAAACACCCTGCTCATGTGGATCTCTTTTGAATGGTAGAAGAAAATGAAAAGTTGAACAATCATGACGGCACGTTGCTGGGTTCCGGGTTTCATATACTTCTGGGGCAGGCGGGAGATGCTGAACACTGCAGAGGGGTGGGAACTGGCGAGCAGGGGACGTTTATATTGTTAGAGTGTGGCCTTTCGTGAGCAGGGCTGTGGCTCTCACGTGGTTCTCCTGGGCTGGGTCTGTGGCTGCGAGGCTGTTCTCCTTGCCCCACGGCTCCGTGTTCTCCTCCACTGTTCAAGTTTTCTCTTGTATTGGGCAAGCAATTGCTTCTGTAGAGCCCATGTTTGTCTTTCGTCACCTCTCCATTCCCACATGGTCACTCTGTCCCCCAACTGTTGTGACCCTCTGCAGTCCCTTCACCCCTCGTGGACAGGTCATTCGAGCTCCGGGCATTCGGTGTGGCCATGCCTCTCGTCAGAACACCTCCAAGCTAAATCTCCAGAGTCTCTTTGATTTCTTGTTTTTCTAAAAAAAAAAAAAAAAAAGGCCACTGTCCTTGAACAGGTTGGCCTTTTAGATCCTTCTTGAAAGAGAACTTGTGTTGGGTCGAATGGGGGCCCTGCAATGATATGGATGTTCTCTTGAAAATATCCTTTCGGCCACATTTCACATGGGATGCTAACTTACATTTTGGATGTTGAAAACAGCAGAAACCTGTGTAGTTCTTTCAATTATCCATTTATTATTTATGGAAAATATTTAAATCTAGCAGGGTTGTTCTTTTGGGCTTGTCTCTCTAGCTCAGCCGGCTTAGAGTAAACCTGGTAACCTCACCGAGCAGAGCATGTTTATGGAACCCAGCCCGGAGCCTCCCCTCATCCGATATTGCATTTGATTGATTCGTTCAGTGCATATTGAACCCCTGCTAAATGACAGGCAGCCCCCCGGGGGCCAGGGAGGGTTTCGGAGCAGATGTGAGGACTCCCTTCATGGAGCTTCTATTTGAGAGGAAAAGAGACAGTCCTCCAGTAATCACACAAATACACAATTCCAAGCTACTTTAAGATGTATAAGCAAGGGATTTGATTTAATTCAGGGCGGGGCTGGTCAGGGCTTCACTGAGGATGAAATGCTCCAGCTTTGTATGAAAAGCCCTCCTGATGTCTCCTGTGGAGGTTTGCTGTGCAGGTTAATGACTGAACTGCTTCCTAGACATTCGAGATTTTTTCCTCATGTATGTTGTGTGCATTTGTTGTTGATACTTACTGCTTTGCTAAATCGGGTCTATTGGACTATTCAGGAGAAGACTTTAACCAATGGGGACCATTACCATTTTTCAAAGACGTTCCAAAATTTCATTCAGATTATCTAGTGTGTAGTTGCTGTGATCTGACCTTGGTTGATCCACATACTTAAGAGACAGTTCTCTCTCTCTCTCTCTCTCTCTCTCTCTCTCTCTCTCTCTCTAACATTTTATTTAGTTATTTGAGAGAGAGAAGGAGCAAGCACAAGCCAGAGAGAGAAAGGGAGACGCAGACTCCCCGCTGAGCAGAGAGCCAAGGCGGGACTCGATCCTGAGATCATGACCTCAGCCGAAGGCAGACGCGTAACTGACTGAGCCACCCAGGCGCCCCAGAAGTTTCTTTATACGGTCACCCAGCTGTGTTATTCAGCCTTAGAAACCACCAGACTGGAAAGTGCCAATCCACATCTCTTTAGGAAACATTGCAGGGGCCTCGGCTGCTCGCCTGTGGCTTTAGCAGATGGACTTCTGCCCTGTTCCGGACCAAGCAGTGTCGTATTTAAAAGTGAAAAACTAATGGCAGATAGGTAAAATATAATTTCCTTCTTATCATGCGATGGTCTTGTTGTTCCTTGGCACTTCTCTGAGTCCTTATAAATTTTTCTGATGCTTAGAGGGTAGGATCCTCTACAGAGAAAGCTCCTATACAGCCTGTCTTCTTGTCTGATCCAAACAATGAGTCCATGAATGAGATGGCCCTCTCATTTCAGTGCGAGACAGAAGGAGACTGGAGCCCAGGAAGATGACATGGGTGGACTCAGGCACCACAGCCAGCAAGTCAGGTGGCGGAGGTCTTCCAATGTCAAAATCTAGTCTTTCTGTCTCGGTAACAGACTGCTCCATGCAAATGTGTCGGAGGATGCTGTCCTGAGCATGAATCCCAGGTTATCCTCCTTGCCTCCTGCCTGAAGCCTGAGTCATTAAACAAACAAACAAACAAACAAACAAAAACACACCCCAAAAAACACGTCTTCACTATCATTTTGTAGTAGAGGGTCTGCTCTTTCAAAGATTGTTATTTTATGGAAAACCAAGGTCATAAGATAGGAAGCTATATTTTCACAAGTTGCAGGAGTCCTTCAGAAGAATCCAGTTCACCTCTGGCTTTAAATTACCCACCATGAACACTATAATTATGTGACACATTCTCTGGACATTTATTATTATTATTATTATTACAGCCAATTTCTCAACAAAATGTCGCACAGGAGCATTCTTTTGTTCCTCAGTTCAACTGTTAATTAGTTTTCCCTCAACAGTCTGTCTTCAGTTAAATAGACGGATGCTCTGGTCTCCTCCAGAGCTTTGGAGCACGCGGCTCCGTCCCTGAAAATGGCTGTCGGCTGGTTCTTGCACCTGAGAGAGTGCCGAGAAAATAAAACTATTCCAACACGATCAGTTTCAGCCGTGTGCTGTGACAGGCTCAGGAGGCGATTGCCCACATTGTGGTCTTCTTTCTTTTCTCCCATCTGTAGTCTAAAGATTTTTTTTTCTTTTATATCAGTACATTTCTGTTATTTCTGCCCCAAGAAACATGGAACCAATTTGTCTGAGCATTCATAGATGTGTGCTGATTCTTCTGTTAGCTCATCTTGAATGTGCTTTTGGCCATTGGTTTATAGTTACAAATGATAGGTTATAAATAATGGAACTACACTTGGGTCATTTGGAAAATAAAGGAAAAACAAATATCCCATTTCAGTACTGCCCAAACATAGCCACAGTTAACTTCAACGTGTAATGGCTAATGTGTTTGGAAAACAACAGATTCCTTAACTCAGATCCTCAAGTTGTGAGGAGTAGTGAGATAAGGGACTTAAAGAGCCTGCACACATGTGCATGTATGGTCAGTGTCCAGGGGACACCTCCCTGCTGGTGACGATTTCTGTAGCTGTGGTCGTAGGATCCATCCATGCCTCTAATTGCATTGTTCTCTCCTGCAGTGATCTGGTCTTTCATCTTTGGGTTATTTTTCCATCCCATAGTTACTGCGGTGTCTTTGGGAAGACGCAGTTGATATTTAGGGCTGAGGCTCTTACTATACAAGGAGGGATGTACCCAAGGTGCTAAGAGTTTTATTTCAACAAGGAAAGACATTAAAAAAAAAATCTTATGTCACCTCTTATCATAAGTTTTTAAATAGTGTAGATAATCTCAGTGAGTATTAATAGGACTATCTTTTCAATGATTTCAATTTATGAAAAATCTACTACATTGTCCTTATTGATTTTTATTTCACAACGCACCAAGAAGACTCTGTGCCCATTCACTGCTTAGGTGAAACGTGATGGTCAAATAAAGATATGAATAGTAGAGTTACAACACTGTTAAGGGAAGACCGTAAATTTCCTTTTCCAGCGTATGCTATGAGATGTAAATCCATGAGCTAGCTATAGTAGATGATGAAAGCTGATTGAAATGTAGAAATTACCATGACGGTCATAATCTTTACTCCATGTGTCGTATGTATCATTCATGCAAATTTCTAGTTGCCCAGAAAAACTGGGGAAAAAGAATGTTGATGGAAAGGTGTTAAACTCATGCTTCCTCTGTCTTTTCTCCCTGTGTCCTTTACTAGCACAGAATAAGTATAGGTGACAGATACGTACACATTCACACAAAACAAGTAGGTAGGCTACTTATTTGTAGAATGCCTTTCAAAGTCCAATTGATACACATCCTTACTCCACGGTTAGTACTACAATTTCACCATAATCAGAACACTTTATAAATAGGGCAAATTCCTTTTTCTACTGAGATTCTGAATTGGAATAACTGAAAGAACAATAAAGTGAATTGTGTCCTGAAAAAATGTGATCATTTTATGTGGAATAGTTTCAACAGAAGTACAGATAATATAAGTACACATAAGTGCATTTCCTCCTTTCAGTAATTTCCTTCTTCTTGGTGTGCCCTCACACCTTACAAGCTCCTGAGTAGGTAAGCAGGAGAGATGTGCTCCTCCTAGATGGTTTTTAAGACCTATTCTAACCCTGCTACTCTGTAGAATGGGTCTAAAAGGAAAAAACAATTTTTTTTTTCCAAAACACCTGATTTTAATCCCAGCTGCTCACCCAGCCTCTTGAGAGCATTGAGAAAGTGCCACATATCCCATGAGCCCAGTGCCACTGCTAGCCACCATCTTGAAAAGTCTTACAGGTGATTGTGTTCTGCCTTCCTTCTCCTCATCTAGTCTAGCCCCTGTCCAGCCATTTCTAAAGGTTCCTTTTCAGTCCCAACTGCTGCATTATTTAAATCCCATCTACAGGGCTCACTACAAGCAGTGCTCAAATCTGCTTTTGTATTTGAAAACACAGCTTCAAAGGCAGCCAGGGGAGCCACACAGAGGAGTAGTGATTTGAGGACAATGGCCTAAATCCAAGAAATGCATTTAGAAAGAGTTTTTGTTTGTTTTCAGCAGAATTGCTTTCGCTGTGTTTGTCCGTTGAAAATGGAGACTCTGGAGATTTTGTTACAGGTAGAGGTATATGTGAACCGTGGAACTTTATGTTCCATTACCCTGTAACACCATTTAAAATGTAGCATAGAGTCATATAGGTCATTGATCCTGCATATATATGTCTATATCTATATCTATATCTATCTATATGCCCTTTTATACTCCATGGTATTTTTAGAGTTATTCCATAAATGGGGCCTTGTTGTTCCTATAGGATAGGAATGGCTAGAATGAATGGTTAGATTTTCTGCCTTTTCTAAAATGCATAGCTAGGAACCCATGGCCAGTAGCATGCTTTATAGTTTGTACTCAGTCAGGTAGCTTGTCCAAAAATCTCAGTACTGTGACCATCTCTATACAAGACAAATGAAAGTGTAAAATGGAATTATAAGCATAAATCTCATAAAACTCATGATGCAAGATGAGCAAGAGGAAGGGAGGGGAGGGGATGTAGTTGGATCTTTGGGGATCCCTTAGACAGGAAAGGGAAAGTATCTGGCTTGGAAAGGAATGGAGTCAAGGGTTATAAGTTTTACGAGTAAGAATGAAATGTCTACTAAGAATGTGGATGTATTTTTTGATAGAACCCTTAGGGTACATGTAAGAGGAATCAGAGTCAGAAGGTCTATTTTCATTAAAATAGTGGACCATGACTCCCAGAAGAGGTGAAGAAGACACCAAGAGCCAGTGCTAGACGTGAATCCTTGCCACCAATCAGGACATTCCATTTCAAGAATAAAATTTTGAAAGGGCATAGACAATGGGGGGGGGACTTTGGAAACTAGGTCCCCCTTCATGTCCCCCCCCAAAAAAAAAACCCAAGCCCAGAGGTCTTAGGACTAGTTGACTTGTATAGACAGTGAAAGGTAAAGCTCCTAGGAGAACAAGCCAGAGCCAAAGCCAGGCTCTTAAGCACACACTGGGGAAGAGCCCCCCCCCCCCCCCGGAGCAGAAGAGCGTCACGACCAGCTGAGTGGGCATATCCAAGTCACCTGTTCTCAACTGAGTATGGAACAGTGGGCCCAGGGGCGGCCGTGTGGGAGGGTCAGCAGGCAGCTGTACCAGTAGACTCGGGAGCCACCAGCGTAATAGGGAAGCTGTCTGTCCTGATGAAAAATCCATCTGGAGAGGCAGCAGTTGCAGCCCCTGAAAGAATAAATGGTCCCAGACCTGGCTTCTAGTGAGATGCCCCTGGAGCTAATGAGCCCTGGACCTTGAGGGCGTCCCCGGCGTGAGTCTTGGAGGGGGCTGCTGGCCCGGCATGTCAGAGCAGAGCGAGCTCCCAAGCCCACTGCCCTAATTCCTGGGCCTGATGAGTGGAATCCCTCACCAGAGGGAACAGTAGTTTCTATAACTGCCTTGAAATACAGCCAGGTAATTACCTGAAGGAAATTTTCATTTTGCTGAATGTTCATCTGTAGAGAGAACAAGAAGAAAAAGAAAAACGAGTTAATGGCATGATAAACAACTACTCACCATGGAACTCTTATAAGGAAGCCCCAGACAGGGTCCTGTGGGGGAGGATTTCATTTGAATAAGTGTTAATCCAAGAATGTCTGGCCTTTTTTGGATACAAACAGTAATTATACACTCAAAG
>PITA01001990.1:0-38563 GCA_004023965.1 Spilogale gracilis
ATTGCAACCTCCTGTTTGTGTGACCATTCATTCACTTCCCTATGCTGGGGGGAAGTAAAACGTTCTAATAAGATAAGGATTTGCAGGAACCATCTGTTGCTCAGGACATGCCTGCCTGTGATCGATCAGTCTATAGATTAGGATATAATTGGCACATCCTGCTTTATTGTATGGACCCTTCAAAGAAATAGGCACATCCGTTTCGTTGTGTGAGACCCTCAAGGGCACAAGGCACATCCTGTTTTTACAAGGACCCTCAAAAATCACTATTGTCACTATTGTCACTCAAGATTAATGATCCATCACTTAAAGAAACTCTGATCATATGGTTTTCATCTGAAAAAATATGTAATTCTCTATAAATAAAGAGCCCTGAGAACAGTGTTTTCAGGAGATCCCTATACCATCTTTGAGTTTGATTTCCTCATTCGCCGACGCCTTCTCTCATCCTCGGATCCCGACTGTTGCTGGGGCTGGCTCCCGGCAGAATACCTTAAAGGCATTGGTACATTGGGGTTCAGAGTCCTTCACATTTTTGAAGTTACTCGATATGGTAAGTCATTCTGTCATCAAAATAGCATTTATTTTTAAAAAAGTAGCATTTATTGTGTGAAACAGGAGAATAAGAAGAACTGGTAATCTGTCTCCCCACTGACACAACAACTGCACTGTCAAAACCTATCTGATGTAACTATTATGGAACTCTGGAGTCATTTGAAGAAAGACTTAGAAAATAAATTGTGGTTAATTTCAATCAATCTCAGCTCTCAGAACAGTAGCAATTATTCATTCTCTACCCCTAAATACAAAGCAAGCGCTCTTTAAGTGCCCCTAGAGCTCCTTGCACACAGATTATGGAAGCCAGGGCAAGAAGAAAGGACTCTGGTTCTCCAAATATTAGGGATCCATGTTGTAACTTTTGAATGTTATATATAATATCTCTGGTAACCATAAATAACATAGCTATAGGAGATACAAAAAAAAATGAGAAAGGAATTTAAACATTCCACTTCAAAAAGTCAACTAAACACAAAAGAAGACAGTAATACAGGAAACAAGAGACAAAAATATGCTATCAGGCAGTTAGAAAATAGACAGCAAAATGATAAAAGTAATTTTGACAAAATAAAAATCACTAACTACTTTAATTGTAAATGGATTACACTCTAATCAAAAGTCAGAGATTGGCTAAATGGAAAAAACACACATGATCCAAGAAGATTTTGTCTACAAGGGACTCACTTTAGAACCAAGGATACAAATAGACTGAAAGTGAAAGGATGGGAAAAAATGTGCTATGGAAAAAGTAACCAAAAGAGAGCAGGGGTATCTAAATATCAGCAAAATTTACTTCAAGTTTTAAAAGGACAAATTTTATGAGGCACAAAGAGGATATTATATATATGATTACAAGGTTCAATACAGAAAGATGTAACAATTTTAAGTATTTATACACCTAATGATGGACCATCTATATATATAAAAGCAAAAACTCACAGAATTGAAGGGAGAAATAAACAGTTTTATAATAACAGTTGGGGACTTTATTTTCATAATAGAATAACCTACAGAATATAAGGATAGAGAAGACAAAATCAACACAATAAAACAGCCAGATCTAACAGCCATATAAAGAACACATACACAAAAACAGATACATAATCTTCTCAACTGTACATGGAGTTTTTTCCTGGAGCTATTTTCCAGGATATAGCACACAAGTGGACACAAATTAATTCTCAATAAATTTAAAAAGACAGATAACATGCAAAGCATCTTCTCTGTCCAAAATAGGATGAAGTTAGAAATCACAGAAAAGAAACAATTCAGAAATTTTTGGATATTATACAGCACAGTTTTTAATAACTAAAAGATCCAAAAAGAAATCACAAGGAAAATTAGAAACTACTTAGAGATTAATGAAAATGAAAACAGAATACACCAAAACTTATTGGACAAAAAAAAGTCATGCTAAGGGGGAAATTTATAGTTATAAATGCTTATATTTAAAAACAATAACAAGGGATGCCTGAGTGGCTCTGTTGTTTAAGTGGCTGCCTTCAGGTCAGGTCATGATTCCAAGGTCTTAGGATCAAGTCCTGCATCAGGTTCCTTGCTTGGCAGGGAGCCTGCTTCTCCCTCTGCCTCTGGTTGCCACTCTGCCTGCTTGTGCTATCTCTCTGACAAATAAATTAAAATCTTTAAAAAATCAAAAATAAAAAATAAAAACGAAAACAATTTCAAATCAACAAACTAACTTTATAACTCAGTGAGATAAAAAGAGAACAAATTATCCTTAACAGAAGGAAGGAAATAATAAAGATTAGATCACAGATAAATACAGAATAAACAACAGTGAAGAAAATCAATGAAACCAAATGTTGGTTCTTTGAAAAAACCAACAAAATTGACAAACCTTTAACTAGATTGACTAAGAAAAGACAACTCAGATTATTAAAATCAGAAATGAAAGTGGGACATTACTAACAACTCCACAGAAATAAAAAAGATTATAAAAGAGTACTATGAACATTTGTATGCTACAAAATTGGATAACCTAGATTAACAAATTCCTGAAAACACAAAACCTACCAAGACTCAATAAAAACAGAAAAACCTAAATAGATTCATAACTAGTAAGGAAACGGAATCAGTAATCAAAAATCTCCTGAAAAAAATGTACCACACATGAAGGATTCACTGGTGAATTATACCAAACATTTAAAGAAGAATTGATACCAATTCCTTCTCAAACTTTTGAGAGGAAGGAACATTTCATAACTCATCCTAGGAGGTCAGCATTAGCCTGATAACAAAACCAGACAAGGACACTGTAAGAAAAGCAATTACAGGCCAATATCCCTAATGAATAGAAGCAAAATTCCTCAACAGAGTATAATCAAACTAATTCAACAATAAAAGATCTTATATTTAAAGGATCACCCACCATTATTAAATGTGCTTTATTTCAAGGATATAAGGATGTTCAGCATCCACAAATTAATATGATACATCACATTAACAAATGGAAAATGGGTATCACAGGATGACCTCAATAAATGTAGAGAAAACACTGGATAAAATTCCATACCCTTGTATGATAAAAACCTTATTAAACTAGGGCTAGAAGGAAAATTCCTCAACATAATAAAAGTCATATCTGAAAAACCCACAGCAAACATCATAATCAGTGGTAAAAACTAAGAGATTTTCCTCTAGGACCAGAAACAAGGCAAGGATTCACAATCTTACCACTTTTATTTAACATAGTACAGGGAATTCCAGCCAGAGCAAGTAGTTAAGAAAGAGAAATTAAAGGAAATAAAACTGGAAAGGAAAAAGGCAAAATTATCTCTGTTCACAGATGACATGATCTTACACATACAAATCCATAAAAATCCACAAAAAACCATTGTCAAAAAGTAAAGTTAGCAAACTGGTATGTTACAAAGTCAATCCATAAAAATCAGCCACATTTATACACTAATAATGAACTAAAAAAGAAAATTACAAAACAATTCCATTTACAACATTTGTCAACAAGAATAAAGTATTTAGGAATTATCTTCACTAAGGAGCTGGACTATTTATAAAATAAAAGCTATAAAATATTGCTGAAAGAATTGAAAAAGACTTAAATATACAGAGATACATCCCAATTTCATTGATTAGAAAAAACTTAATATTGTTAAGCTCTCAACACCACCCAAAGTGATCTACAGATTTAATGTAATTCCTTCAAAATCCTAATGATGTTTTTTTGCAGAAATAGAAAAACTGATCTCAAAATTCACATAGCTTCTGAAGGGACTCAAAATGGCCACAGCAATCTTTAAAAAGAAAAAAATCCGGAGAATTCATGCTTTCTGATTTCAGAACATACTACAAAGCTGAAGTAATCAAAGCAGTGCAGTACTGGCATAAAGACAGCTGTGCAGATCAAAAGAATATAGAGGCCCTTATACCTTTGCATATATGATCAAATGTTTTTTGACAAAGGTGCCAAGACCATTAAATGGAGACAGGACTGTTTTTTGTTTTTTTTTTTCAAGAAATGGTCCTGAGAAAAATTAACTCAAAATCAATCAAAAGCCTACACATTTATAATATTTAAAACCATAAAACTCACTTAAGGAAATACAGAGCAAAAGCTTCACAACAATTCAGCAACAATTTCTTGGCTCTGATATCAAAGACAAACTGGACTTAATGAAAATTTAAAATTCTGTGCATCAAAAGTCACTATCAAAAGAGGAAAAACAAAACAAAAAAATACACAAAATAAGGGGCACTCAGGTGGCTAAGTCATTTAAACATCTGCCTTCAGCTCAGGTCATGATCCAGGGTTCTAAAATCAAGCCCTGCTCAGAGGGTAGTCTGCTTTTCCCTCTTTCTCTGCCCCCCTCCCCCAACTTGTGCACCTTCTCTCTCTTTCAAATTAATAAATAAAATCTTAAGAAATATATAAGACATAGTATTTGAAGATCATATATCTGGTAAGTGATTAATATCCAGGATATACAGGGAACTTCTAAAACTTAGCAAAAATAAAACAAACAGCTCAATTCAAAATGGACAAGTACTTAAACAGATATGTTTCCCACAAAGATACACATATAGCTCAGAAGTACATAAAAAATGTTCAACATCACTGATCACTGGAGATATGCTCATCAAAATTCTAATGAGCTAGCACATTCTACTCAGGATGGCTATAAAAAAATAGAAAAGAAAAAACACAGAAAATAACAAGTATGGGTGAATACATGGAGAAACTGTAACCCTACATAGAGCGCTGCTGATAAGAATGTGAAATGAAATTACTTAGACAATGTAAATTGTCTAAGACTGATGAATCACAGACCTGTACCCTTGAAACAAATGAAACATTATGTTAATTAATTAATCACTTAATTTATAAAAAAAAAAAATGAAATGGTTCAGCTACTGTGGAAAACAAGGTGGTTCCCCAAAAAATTAAAAGTAGAATTAGCATATGATCCTGCAATTCCACTTCTGAGTATATATACAAAATACTTTGAAGCTGAGTCTCAAAGAGATATCTGCAATCCTGTGTTCAAAGTAGCATTATTTACAATAGCTAAAATGTGGAAGCAAGTCAAGTGTCCATCCCTGGATAAGTGGATAAGCAAAATGTGGTATATACATACAATGGAATATCATTTAGCCTTAAAAAGGAGGGGAATTCTGATACATGCTACAACATGAATGGATACTGAGGACACTGTGCTAAGTGAAATAAACCAATCACAAAAAGTCATAAACTGTAGGATTCTACTTATATTAAATAATTAGAGTAGTTGAATTATATAAAGTAGATAAAAAGTAGAACAGTGGTTGTGTGAACTGAAAGGAAGAGAAAATAAGAAATTATTGTTTAATAGGTACAGAGTTTTGGTTTTGAAAGAGGAAAAGCATTACTGAGATAAACAGTGGTGATGGTTGCACAACTCAATGAGTATAATTAATACCCCTTAATTCGACACCTAAAATGGTTAAGATGGTAAACTTTGTTATGTGTATTTTAGTTAAACAAAAACTTTGGAAAAATATTTGTTTATTGCTATGCTAAGTCCTGGACATAGGAAATGGAAATAAATGATAGTTTTGATAATTAGCTTTATGGAATTAAATTATATCCAACAAGCTAGACTGCAGTTGCTCATATAGGACTGCTAACTGGGGTTTAGAAATTTAGGATATTTATTAATTCAGCACTCAAGAACACTCTAAACTGAAGCTCTTCCCTCAGACTGCCTATAATTTAATTAATATTTATTGAATTTCAAATTAATGAACATTGTCTATGAAGTTGAGAGGTAAGTGATTGATGGCCACTATATGCGATAAACATGCTATTGAGAGAGAAGTCATATATATGAGATGTCAAATATATGGAAAGCATACATAGTATAATTTCACAATTTCTTTGATTGAAATAAGACTATAACATCAGTTAAAGTTTAGAGATTACTAATATTTTAGGAGAAACATGTGACTAAACAAGCTTGCAGTCACCTATGAATGCATTTGTTTTATAAATAAATAGATACCGATCTCTTATGCTATGGGCTAGGACATAGCAAGGAAGAAATAATATGAAGTTTCAAACCTCATGAAACTCACAATTTAATGGAGAGGCAGGCAGAAGATGAAGAAAGATAGAAAACTGGGGCAACTGGGTTTCTCAGTAAGTGTCTGACTCTTGTTTTCAGCTCAGGTCATGATCTCAGGGTCCTTCAATCCATCTCCAAGTCGGGCTTCCATTCAACATGGAGTCTGCTTGGGATTCTTTCCCATTTCCTCTCTCTCCCTCTGACCCTTCTCCCATACAAGCATGTGTGTGCTCATTTGCTCTCGCTCTCTCTTTCAAATAAATAAAATCTTTTTTAAAAGATAGAAAATAAGTAGGTTTAAAAGAAAACACTGTATCTTGGGCTAATAAGAGTTTGGATTTAAAAATCAATATAACTAGTTAAAATTATTCTATTTTGCTAATTTAATAGACTGGTCAAGATATACTCTCTTATAAAGTAATGTTGGAACAAAGATTTAAAACAAGTGAACATAAGTAGTAAAATAGAACTGTCAAAAGGGTCAAATAAATACACAGAAATTTTAAATGGAGATCCAATAAATTATGGAATTAAAATAATTTAAAATATAATAATTACTGAAAAAGAATGAGGAAATAGGGGTGCCTGAGTGGCTCAGTCATTAAGCATCTGCCTTCGGCTCAGGTCATGATTTTAGGGTTCTGGGATCTAGCCCCACATTGGGCTCCCTGCTTGGCAGGAATCCTGCTTCTCCCTCTCTCACTCTCCCTGGTTGTGTTCCCTTTCTTGCTGTGTTTCTGTCAAATAAATAAATAAAATCTTAAATAAAAATGAAGAAATATTTCAGACAACAAACATCATACATAGCTGAAAATAAATAATCCTCCACCCATCTCTGCTTGGACTAACTAAAATTAACAAGTAAACAAATAAACTAAATTTTAAAAGATACTTGGTTAATGTCTTCAGAAATCTGCTCAAGTAACCAGGACTCAGGGAATGAAGATTCTGAAAAGGGCAAACCTTTGAGAGGGGGAGTGAAATTATTTTTTTTCCTTTTTTAATTTTCTTTTTATGGTAAAACTATGCAAACCTTAGTTGTAGAGTCTGAAGAGTAAAAATGAGAAAGGATTCTACATAAAAGGAAGCTATCCACATGGTTGATCCATATTTTCTCTGCATTAATTTTTCAAGAAATGTACACTTAAACCACAAAAAAGTAACCATACCCACCATACGAACAACTCAACTAGAAGAGTGACAACAGCAAGTTACAAGGATGTAGATCAACTGAAACTCTCATATAATGGTGAGGAGTGTTGAATATGGAGCAACTATTTTGAAAAACTCTTGACAGTTTCTTATAAATTAAAAATAAGCCTAATCTATGGCCAACCAATTAAGGTTTTCTTTTCCTTACCCAAAGGAAATGAAAATATGCATACAAAAAGTATCATACAAAAAGGTTTATAGCAGCTTTATTCATAATAGACAGAAACTGGAGGGGGCAAATCACATATCCATAAGGAGAAGACAGATAAGCACATGGTGCTGTAGTCATGTATCAGGATATTATTCAGCAATCAAATGGAAAAAAAGTTGAACAATATTATATTCAACACAAGAAGTCAAATACAGAAGAATATGCACTCTGTGATTCCTTTAATATGAGTGTCATAACAGGCAACACTAATCTCTGACAATGGAACTTCTAACAGTGTTTGTTTCTCAGGGCTCAGCAAGGAATGAGTAGAAATGGGACACAAAAGGGTGTTCAGAATTAATGAAAATGGTCCATATGTTCGTAAGATAGTTGGTGCTTCTGTAGTTGTATTTTTCTGTCAAAATTCATCAAGCTGTACTTTTAATACGTGCACTTTATTATATGTAAGTTACATATATGTTAAAATAAAATGTATATAGACTGAAAATGATTTTTCAAGAATGAGTATTTTATCACTGACACAGCTGAGACTTACCAGAGCATAGCTGTAAGAAGCAGACCAACTTATAGGTGGCTTTATTACTATTTTTAAATTCTTTAGAGACAACATACTTTCTAATAACTGCTACTTTGGCAGATCTTCCCCTCTCCACTGCACTGGGTACATCATTGCCAACTCCCTACTTCTTGAAATGGTTAAAGAAGAACTTCACAATATGTCTCTGTGTGAGCCTCACAGACCCACACCCACTTGTTCATCAATGTTATGGAGGACAAAGCATGTCAGGTAAAACTGAACCCATCCTTATTCCAGGAGTGAGAATCATCCTGATTTGGGATGGAATATCCTGCATGATCTCAGCCCTCGTTACCACAGTGCCTGGCACAGGATGAACCCGACAGAACGAAGAACAGGATTCATGCTGGACAGAGTAACTTTGACTTGCTTAGGGTAGTGGTTCTGTAGACATGAGGCTTAATACTGCCTCAGCCATTTCGTTGCCATCAGGCAAAATAATCTGGGGTCAAATAAGAAGAAAGGAAAATACAGTAAAAAGAACCTGAGAAAAATGGACCTAGATGGTAATCTATTTGTGACAGAAGCCAGTCACACCTCTAGATTTTCAATACAGGTCATAAATCCTTATTGGAGATAGGTTATGTTTTCTGCCATTTGTTAAACTAGGAATCATAACAGCTTCAAAGAGAAATGACTGCTTTATTCAACTGTATAATACCAACATTTCTTTTATAGAATGGGTTTTTAAATTAAGGAAGTTAATCCAGAAAGATTTATTTTTTATGACTTGAGAATTAAAAAAACATAAAGGATAAAGTTTTGTTTTCCTTTGAGGTCTGCAAAACATAACTGAAATAATATTTTATTGAATATTTGGTTTTTCTAAATTTTGTGTTTGATTCTGAAATGTGAAAGATAATGCCTGGTGTATAAATACCATACCAAAAAAGATTTGCCTTCGTTTTTCTGCTTTCTTATTTTCACCTAGTTAATGGAACTATTTAGCTGTTTCTTTTTCATTTCTTCAATTTTATTTTTGTTTTTTGTCATTTTCAGGTGTTTCCTCTGGCATTTTTTTTCCCTTAGACCTGTGAACAATCCATTATGACAATGATATCTTGACTTTGTAAATAATTCTGTGTCTCCTTAGTGCAGGGGTAGGTCACACACAATAATAATGAGTTTACCTCTTATTCTACTTGCGTTGTTGTCTCTGGATGCTTAGACATAATTACAAATTTCACTCAAAGAGTTGATGTTTCACCTCCAGTGATAAGATTCTATGTGCTAAAGTCACCTTCTAGATTACTGACATTTTCATTAAAAAGGGAGAAAAAGGAAAACCTCTCAGCTTAAGTGGAGACACTGTGACTATCAACAATATTTTGCATCAAAAGCCCATTAACTTTTCCAGTTTTAACCCAAGGGACTAACTCAATAATATGATTATGATTGAGGCATGCTAATTTACATACTTTGAGAGTCCTAACACAACATTACATTTATGGCCCTATATCTGTAACTATTGACTCAAACCAGAGATATCCAATAATGTTACCTGATGTTTTCTTCATGTATTTTCATTTCTCAAAGAAAAACGTGTTTTCAATATTCTCCCATATGTTTAATAAAGCTACAAGTCTCAAACTACAACATATTTTTCTTCACTTAACCCAGAATTAAATAGTATCTTTATGTACCTAAACCTATAGATCAAGGCATTACTCAGGTAATTATTTTGAGACGAAATCAAAAGTTCATTGTAATATATATACATATTTTATTTTAAAATTATTTAATTTAATGCACACATACACATTTTAATTTGATTTTCTGAATGTTCAGAGAGTAACATGGGACAATTTTATTTAACCACAAAACCTGTTTTTCTATTCTTGTATTTTCCCTTATTACTTACACTTAGTATTGATCAGCCCTTATTATTTACCTCCATCTTCCACAACACTCTAATCAGCTATATAATTACCCTCAAGCCCAAGCTGCCATCATTTTAATATTGTGACTTTTCCAATCCATACTTGTACTGCTGTGTGTGACTGTAATCTCTGCAAATAACCAGCGAACTATCACTGGACACTTAGAGCAATCATACTGTATTTCTCTAGTCACTTCTCTCATTTATTCTGTAATTATTCAAGCCTTCAACACTTCACTTTCCTCAATCAACTCCTTCCCAAGATCCACTTCCATTCCAAAATTGATTTCACCATTCACTTCTAAAAAACGATCATTATAAATTACACTAAAGTTCACTGTAGTTTAAGAACATCTAAATGGGCTAACACCCTTCCCATATTCTCTAGACTCTATAAAAGATAAATCAATTTTATTGTGTTTTGACTTAAATGTCTTCATACCATCCTATAACCCTCTCTCAATGAGTTTTCTCATTAATATCCAGCATGTGCAAACACATTCTCTACTTTTTCTCCCCATACAGTTTAAACTTGCAAACATTTGTCCCATCTTAATTAATGACAATGTTGTTTTTCATTCAAAATCAAGATTCCTGAGAAAATATCCCATTTATAATCAATCAACAAAAATGAACTCTACTAGATCTACTCTGCTCTTTAAAGCAACTTTTGTTAAAATCAACAACTACCGTTCTGCAGAAAGACTTTAGGTTTACATTTACTTAAAAATCTGTGGCATTTGACAAATTTTATCAAGTCAACATCTTTTAGTAGACTCTTCCATTTGATATATACAGAAAAATATTTCCCCAACATTTTGTTTAATGAAAAACTAGCCCTGCTAACACATTGACTTCAGATTTCTATTTTCTAGAGTGATGAGACATAAATTTCTGTTGTGTAAAGCCATCCACTTTGTGGTACTCTGTTATGCAGCCCTAGTCAACTAATACAGGTTTTTTTTGTGGGCTTGCTTTTTTTTTTTTTTTATCTGTCCCTGGTTTTCTTCTGTTCCAATCTTCATACTCTTTGTATCTCATCTTATTGATTACAGTGGCTACAATCACCATCAGCAACGGGAAAAATCTTCACATGGCATTCAAGGCTTTTGATGTTTTAGGCTTGTTTTTTAAGGTTCACTGATTTACACGTGTTCTGTATACTCTACATTCTAGGCATGCTAGTCTTTTGTATAGGGACTAAGGGTTGGTATCTTGTATCAGAAACAAGATTAGCTCTAGAAGCTAACTGTCTTTGGAAAAGCCACTGAACGTTTTAAGTCTCAATTTCCAGACTGGAAAATTGAAGTTATAAAAGTATCCAACAATGTTACTTTATAACTATCCTATCAGTCCTCCTACTTGCTCCTTTTTTTATTGAACGGAAACAGGATTTTCCAATCCTGGGAACTGGATGTATTGAAAAAAATCAACCCTCTCAATGAAGGCAGGAAAAGGTTTATTATGTATAAACAATGTGTTTTCTATTTCTTAATAGTTTCCTCCTTTTTTCTTGTATAAAGATCCAGAAAAAAGATAACTAATTTGAGAAAGAGTCTCAACACAAGCACAAATTACCAATTAGCTGACTACTGTTGATGAATAGCAGTGATTTTTACATGGAGACATGTAAAATAGGTTTGATTTCTGATTTAATGGTTCTCATTATATATACCTAAAATTGAACAATTAGCATACATCTATTTTGCTGCATTTAAAGACATAATTCAATATTTATCATCAAATATATTAGTAAAGTTTCTCATTATGATTTACCTTTCCTCCTGATTGTTTAAAGACAGCATATCCTCTCTGATATTTTTAAACTACTCAGATTTGTTGTTATTGATGACATTTTGTTTGTTTTTACACTAGTGTTTGTCAATGGTATTTCTGGGATGGCATTACTTAATTTTTTGATGCCCACTCACAGAGTTAAGGAATTTAAGTGTTAAACCATTTCCAGGAGTTTTAGTTAAAGAGTTTATAAATATATACACATAGGGAAAAAAAAGCAATAGAAATTATAAAGTTTATTGGTTCCACCTAGTGGCAATGCAAAGCAAGTTAAAAAATAAAATTAGCACTAAAATGATACTTAAAGACTATGACTCTGAAAAGTTTTCTTACAATGACCTTTCTATTATGGTGGATATTTAGTGCTTAAAATAAGACCGACTGTTTTAAAAACTCATGTAAATGAATTTCAGATTTTCTGAAACAGTTCTTTTCTGATAAAATAAGTTTTTTTTTCCCTTTAAAGATTTTGTATTTGACACAGAGAGAGAGAGATCACAGGCAGGCAGAGAGGTAGGCAGAGAGAGAGGAGGAAGCAGGCTCCCTGCTGAACAGAGAGCCCAACAAGGGCCCCAATCCCAGGACTCTGAGATCATGAACTGAGCCAAAGGCAGAGGCTTTAACCCATTGAGCCACCCAGGCACCCTCCCCTTATTTTAGAAGAACTATCTGAACAATAAGGGGCTAATTGAAGTGGTATCTCCTGTTAGTTACAAAGTTTTTGTTATTGTTTAATTTTTTTCTACTAATTAAGCATAATTAAGCATAACGTACCTATTAAATGTCATTCATTGAGCTGCTGGGACCTGAATAAATAGCCATAAGGATGTTTATAAATGATCAAAAACAAAACACATAAATCTATAAGATAATATGATAGTTCTTCTATGGAAATTTATCTTTATTATGAGCTAATAAAATATATGAAGTGTTTTCAACATAATCATTTATCAGCAAAAGCCCCACATTTTCTACAAAACAACTCAGATGAAATGTTTTTATAATAATAAAAATACTGAATTATGTTTCCTTTAAATTGCATAGTTATGAAATCCTATGCTGAAAAATGATATATGAATAAACTCTTTTTTCCAGTACAAATATCGTTAGAACACCTGTCACAGAAAATTATTTTTCTTCTTCTGCTTCAATAGCACCTTCAAGGTTCTTATGAAAGCTATTTATGTCTTATAACTAAATACATTTTTATTGTCTAATGTCTGCAAAAACTCTAAAACTGCACATAGTGTGTTTTATCATAGAAAAACCTTTCCAGTTTAGTTATGACAGAGTTTTATATGACATGCAAAAATATCTGATCTGTGTACAAAACACAGGAAAAAGAACATTTCCACATAATGTTGAATATCATTAACTAAACTTTTAAATATTTTAAGAGAAGAAAATAAAAGGAAAATTACAACTGAGTATTTTTCAGATAGACATAATATGCTACATTAGGCAAAAGAAATAAATTTTCAGCGAGTCAACTTTCAATCTTGTTTGTTTAATTAATTTTACATGTAAAAGCAAATGACTTAAAAACCATTCTGTGATAGCAAATTACTTAACCATTTTTACCTTTGCAGCTTGCTATAGATAAGCTAACCACATCCTTTTATAGCTGTCACAACTGTGAGGACTTAATGTTGCTATTATTGAACACCAGAGGAGAAATAATAGTTGAAAATAGCACTATCCTTATATTCTTATCATAGTTTTATATTAAGTTACACTGAATCATGACAGATGGAGGCACAAATAATAAGCTATATGGATTAATGAAAATACTAATGCAATACATTCAGTCAATATATTATGAATTGCTTATATTTCAATATGAATGTATAAGTGATGCTCATTTTAAAATTGTATTGTATAATCCTATTATTTGATGACAAGGTGAATTATAAATCTAAATACCATGACTGTAAAATAGACACAGAGAGCAAGGTTTTTAACAAAGTACTTTCCACTCCTCTTTCAGAAGAATGAGAAAGAATCAGAGAATGTGTGGAGAGAGAAAACCTATGAAAAAATACCTAGGCATTCAACAGTCATTAACTTTTAGTAATACAAGTATGTGGAAATTAAACATACCATCATCACTATCTAATTCAGAACATTTTCCTCTAACCAAAATGAAATGCTTTACTCGCTAGCATTCACTACCAATTATCTCTTCTGTCCTTTGGCAACTGCTACTCCATGCAACCTTCTTGCACCTGGCTTTTTTCACTTAGCATAATGTTTTAGGATTTTTTCATAGTGTAGCATCTATTAGCACTTCATTCCTTTCTGTAGCTGAATACTATGCCATTCTATGGATACAACATATATGGTTTATATATTCATCTGTTGATGGACATTTGGGTTTTTCCAGTTTCCAGTTACTAAGACTATTGCTACTGTGACTATCCAAATTAAATTGCTGGTGAGAGCATGTGTTTTCAATTACCTTGAGTATATACCTAAAAGTGGAATTTCAGGATTTTATATGGTAACTATATGTGTATTATTTTGAGAACTGCTCAACCTTTTTCCAAAGGAGCTACACCATTTACATTCCTACCAACAAAGTGTAATCAATTTCTCCACATTCTCAAAAATACTTGTTACAATTTATAGTATTTTTTTTAAATATTATAGCCATCTTAGTGTGTGTGAAGTGGTATCTTATTGCAGTTAGATTTGTTTTTCCCAAATGACTAATGAGTAATGATGGGTAGCTTTTGATATATTTATTGACAATCTGTATATCATCCTCGGTGAAATATCTACTCAAAATCCTTTGCCCAATTTTAAAATTCTATAATCCATCTTCTTAATTTTGAGTTGTAAGATCATTTTATATACCCGGGATACTAGGCCCTTATCATATGAAGTGTCTTTTTTTCTTTCTTGATTACATCTTTTGAAGCACAGAAAAGGATTTAATTTGGAAGTCCAATTTATTTTTTTCTGTTGTTTGTGCTTTGGAGTCATATCTAAGAAACCATTTTTTTTTTAAGATTTTTTTATTTTTTATTTATTTGACATAGAGAAACACAGCCAGAGAGGGAACACAAGCAGAGGGACTGAGAGAGGGAGAAGCAGGCTTCCCACCGAGCAGGGAGCCCGATGTGGGGCTCAATCCCAGGTCTCCAGGATCATGACCTGAGCCAAAAGCAGTCACTTAACCGAGCCACCCAGGTGCCCCCGTGAAATAAAAATTTTTGAAAACAGTTAATGAAGCTTTGAAGAAAGGGTACTTTTTTTTTTACTTTAAATTTATTTTATTTTTTCAGTGTTCCAAGATTCATTGCCCATGCCCCACACCCAGTGCTCCATGCAATAGGTGCCCTCAGTACCCACCACCAGGCTCTCCCATCCCCCCCACCCCCTCCCTCCAGGTTCCCTCAGTTTGTTTCTGTGTCCAAAGTCTCTCATGTTTCATTTCTCCATGAATTACCCTACTTCCCATTTCCTTTCCTTTTCCTACTGTCCTCTATATTACCCCTTATATACCACAAGTAAGTGAAACCATATGATACTTGACTTTTTCTACTTGGCTTATTTCACTCAGCATAATCTCTTCCAATCCAGTCCACGTTGCTACAAAAGTTGGATATTCATCTTTCTGATGGAGGCATAGTACTCCATTGTGTATATGTACCACATCTTCTTTATCCATTCATCTGTTGAAGGGCACCTTGGCTCTTTCCACAGTTTGGCAATTGTAGCCATTGCTGCTATGAACATTGGGGTACATATGGCCCTTCTTTTCACTACATCTGTATCTTTGGAGTAAATGCCCCGTAGTGCAATTGCAGGGTCATAGGGTAGCTCTATTTTTAATTTTTTAAGGAATCTCCACACTGTTTTCCATTCTGACTAATGTAAGGTGGTATCTCAGTGTGGTTTTGATTTGAATTTCCCTGATAGCTAGTGACGCTGAACATTTTTTCATGTGTCTGTTAGCCACTTGTACATCTTCTATGGAGAAGTGCCTCCTCATGTCTCTTGCCCATTTTTTGATGTGCTCATCTTCTTTTTGGATGTGGAATTTGAGTAGTTCTTTATAGATCTTGAATATCAGCCCTTTGTCTGTAGTGTCCTTTGCAAATATCCTCTCCCATTCCGTGGGTTGCCTCTTTGTTTTGTTGACTGTTTCCTTTGCTGCGCAGAAGCTTTTTATTTTGATGAAGTCCCAAAAGTTCATTTTTGCTTTTGTCTCCTTTGCCTTTGGAGATGTGTCTTGAAAGAAGTTGCTGTGGTTGATGTCAAAGAGGTTACTACCTATGTTCTTTTCCAGGATTTTGATGGATTCCTGCCTCACACTGAGACCTTCATCCATTTTGAGTTTGCATTTGTGTGTGGTGTAAGACAATGGTCTAGTTTCATTCTTCTGTATGTAGCTGTCCAATTTTACAGCACCATTTATTGAAGAGACTGCCTTTTTTCCACTGGATATTTTAAGAAAGGGTACTCTTATCAATTGCCAGTGGAAATGTATACTGGAACAGCTCATAAGAAGGAAAATTCAGAAATATCTAATTACCTATGTAAGTATTTAACTCTTGTGATTTAACAAACCCAATTTTAGTAATTTAACCTCCAGATACACACTTAATACATAAAAATACATGCTCTTAAAGCTACTCATTACATTTTTTGCATTGTATTTATAAAAATCTCAGTGTCCATATATATTACTCAGCCACAAAAAAGAGTGAACTCTTGCCATGTACAACAACATGGATGAAACTAGAGAGTATTATGCTAAGCTAAATAGAGAAAGACAAATACCAAATAATTTCACTCATATATGGAATTTTAGAAACAAAGCACATGAACACAGGGGAAAAGGAGAGAGAGGCAAATCATAAAATATACTCTGTAACTATAGAGAACTGAGAGTTGATGGAGGGGATGTGGGCAGGGGGATTAAATAGGTGACAGGTTGTTATGGTCACTGGGTGTTGTATATAAGTGATGAAATTATTAAATCCTACACCTGAAATTAATACTACACAGTATGTTTACTAACTGGAATTTAAATAAAAACTTGGAAGAAAAAAATGCCTGTATATAGAAGACTGGTTGATACATTATTATAACCACATAATAGATTTATGCAGCTGTATATGTCACAGTATAAAAGAAGAAAGATTTCTGTGAACTAATACAATTTGTTGCATGAAAAAGGAAAGTTACAGTATACTAACTTTATACATAATAGAGAAAATATAACAATATACACAGATTTATAATTTTTCCAAGAAAAATGTAAAAAGAACAGAAACTTCTGAGATTGGTTACATACTGGGAAAAGCATTAGAGTGAAATTAATGAGGAACTACTGGTATTTCTCTAAATATAATTTGCATGATTTTGATTTTTGGAACCATTAACTTTTACAAAATAAAAACAATGAAAATGAGTTAAAACAGAAAAGAGAAAGTGATTTTTAGCCTATTTTACTAATAAAACTAAACGTAACTGCATTTCAGATATGGAAATAAGGAAAATAAATTCCCATGTAACTTTAAAATACAGTACTCTGACTTTATAGCTTCAAGCTAAAGAGAAAAAGAGCAATTATTAAACTCGTGTTAGCAGGTTTGGTTTCCACAGTAGTGCTGAGCAAATACTAAATATACTGTAGAAAATGGAAAACAGGTCTCTCTCACTGTTGGAAAAGGAAGTTATAAAGAAGGAAAAGAGGGAGGCTAAAATGAACCCTGAAGAATTCAACCATAATTTGATGGAAACAAAATGGACTCAACGTTTTTATACATAGATTACAAAGATATGTATCTATATAGATAAAAGTGAGAAAGGATAAGCAACACATGAACACACACAAACACAAACACACTAAGAGAAGCATATAACAGACAGATATAAAAACTTCCAGTATGTCCAGAAATACTAAGAATATCTATGTCTGGATATGGCTAATTTCAGGACTGGGTTAGAAGAGAAAAAGATGAATATAGGACAGAATATCTAAGGGACAAAAATAAAATGTTATGGATAGGTCAAAATACATAGGATCTAGCTCTTATTTAGACATTTTGAACATAAATAATAAAGTAGATTATAATTAATTACAAATAGGAAATCATGTTTCCATAGTCATGGAAATTATGAATAATAAAACTTAAAAATGTGGGCAGGGTTTCTTTATAAAAAAATGCCAACAAAAATTATAGAATAAACTGTAGTAAAAAACCTCAACTTTGTAATTCGCATGAAAATGATGTATTAGCATAATGGGTAAAAATCACTGATTAAATACTGGTCAAAACCCAACTAATACCAAGATATCTACATATTCCACATGTCCACTCAGTTATTAATTACAAAAGAAAACAGTAATTTTAAAATGGAGAATCCTTAAGCAGGGAGCTTCTCCCTCTCCCTCTTTCCCTGCTTATGTTCCTTCTATGCTGTCTGTCAAATAAGTAAAAAAATAAGGTCTTAAAAAAAATAAAAAATAAACTTTTTAAAAAATAAATTCTACAAAATTTCCAAAGAAGTTTATGTAAACATCGGAAGTTTTACATAAACTTAAAAAAAAATAGTCACAAGATTTTGTTGCTTTTTAATAAGAATAATGAAATAATTTAGAAAAAACATGGCAAATCCCTATTTTGGAAAAGTAAAACGTTTCCAAAGAGTATGTTACTGTATAGAACAGTGTTACATTACATTATTAATCATGAAAAATTATTAAATAATATGTACAATATCATATGTATACACATATATCTATATAAGTGATGTAATACTTTTGTTTTTATTTTCAAATTTCATGTCATTATTTTTTTATATTGAGAAAAATATTCTAAATTTGATATAAAAAGTAATGTAAACCATACCCATGATTCTTTTTTGCCATGTTTTTATTCATGCAATTAAATTTACAGTGTGCAATTATTACAAAAAGAAGCAAGTTAAGAAATAATATTTGAAGCATATAATACCATATATAAAAACCATAAAACACCATAAAGGAAATATGTGGATAAAGATTGCTTTGGGGTTGTTTAGAAGAAATGGATATATTTTAAAAATGATGATAATGGGCTAACATTTGAGAATTTCATTTAGGTTCCCTTAGTGACAAGTTTAACTGAAAAGTGTAGGATTACAATTTAGGTAGATATAAATAACAGGTAGAACTTAGGAACATATTATTTCTCATAATACTTCATATATTAACTTGTTCATACTTGCCTTCAGTATAATTTTGAGAGAAAGATACATTTGATGCTTCTTTTTAAAGAATTTTATTATCTTTTTAAATTTTATTATCTTTTTAAAGAATTATTTAACAGAGAGAGAGAGAGAAAGAGAGAGAGAGAGAGAGAGAGATATCACAGGTAGGCAGAGAGGCAGGCAGAGAGAGAGGGGCAAGCAGGCTCCCCGCTGAGCAGAGATCCCCATGTGGGGCTTGATCCCAGGACGCTGAGATCATGACCTGAGCCAAAGGCAGAGGCTTAACCCTCTGAGCCACCCAGGTGCCCCATATTTGATGTTTTTAACAAAGTTGGGTATAACGAGTTCCTTTGTCTCAGTACCCATTCTAATCAACTACTTCAAAGATTTATTTGCAAATTATTCAAGGATTTTCTTTAAACTAACCTACCTGTAATGCTTATGTATTGTGGCAATTAATTTTCATGTCTGGGTTCTCTGGGAAACAGGCCCTGAGATGAAGATTGGCATGCAAGATGTTTATTAGGAAGGATATTTGGGATTCCCACTAAGGACAAAAAGGAAAAGAATCAAGGTTGGGTAGAGCATGGACTGTGATAACATCTCAAAACTGACTGTTCTGGATGAAGAGTAGCCTCTTAAAATTTTCTTGACTTGGGACAAGAAGGTCATATTGCTACACTCCTGTAACCAGAGTCTCCTGATACAGGCTTCTTCAAGAAGGGGCTGTTGGTTACACTGTAAAAATTCCTTTCAGTTCTACTAACATAGTTGAGCACTCTCAAGAGTCTTCTCTTAAGTAATGAGAAATGACAAATTTGAGAAAGGTGGTAGTATCTGAGAATTTTCTAGAACTACATACAATTCATTAAATTGTCCTTGAAAGCATTAACAGCATATTAAGGCATATGGTATAATCTATCAGCTCACATCTGTAACAATTTCCGTCTCACTTCAGCTAAGGCTGAAGCACTGAGAAAAAGAAATAGGTACCAAGTGTCTCCTCATTCCAAAGGAAAATGCTATAATCACCAGGGCACAGTAACAAATTGACATATTTTTCCATCTATACTAATTATCATCCTTCCTCTTGGCTATCTGACTATAGAAGGATGATGGCTGAAGATCTGAGGAAAATGCAATTATTTGAGTCATCAGTGTAGTTGTTCAAACCCTCAATGCAAGTGAAGGATGAAGCCACTGCCTCATTTCAAGCCTAGTGAGAGCAACCATATGGAGAGTTCAGATATGAGACTATAAAGATTTATAAATGTAAGGAAAATTCCTGTGTTTGGAAGACTAAAAGGAAAAGTTTATATCTGGAGCTTTGGACCCTGTGCCAGAAAAAAGAAAGTTCATTGCGCAGAAAAGGAACAGATAGGACAAAATTTCATATTTCCCAGACATCAGATATGAATTCTAATACAAGTCAACTTGTAGATATATACAACTGGATTCCACTGAAGATGATCATCTAGAAGACAAGGGGATTCAACACCATTTTGTGTGGGGTGGATCACCAAAACAAGTGGCTAAGGGAAGAAGTGATTTCACTTTGAAATTCTGTAACTTACTTTCAAATAAGATGAAAATTTCAAAAAGTATTTTTTGTACCCATATAGCATTCACATAGCACGAAAACTGAATGTCCCTAGGAATGATCTTAAGATAATTGTTATTTTTTCTGCATGTAATCAGTTGGTTTATTTTTAATTCTTATAAACATTCAGATCTTAAGAGGATTCTTGTCAAAGCTGATGTAACCAGTGCCTAGGTTGTCCAAGAGAATTAAGCTCTTAAAAAAAAAAAAAAAGTGTGAGAATTTTAAAGATATTTTGAATTATACTGCTTCTAGCCAAGAATTTGTAAACAGCAAAAGAATAGGATCCAGGCTCAGGGAAAATGGCATGTTACAAATATTAGATTTAGCCTGTATTTGTTTTCTCCTCTTAATTTCTAGAGGAGGAAGAATTTAAATGGCACTTAGACATGAGAGCCTCTACTTCTGCCAGCTGAACCAAGATCCGCCCAGACACCAACGCATTCACCAAACCATCCAAAACAAAAATAAACATGCACACACACACTTTCCAACTCTCAATTTTTGAGGAAAATTTCAATATTGTATGTTTTCATTATTCAAAAATTCTTTAAATGATAATAAAAAAGTCTAAAAAGATACTTCACTAATGCAATGGTAAAGGAAGGAAAATGAAAACTACTGACGAGAAAAGCATGTGAGAATTTAAGAAAGATAAGGTTCCTGTATATCACACTGTGCCAATGTTCATCTTATACTGCCAAACTGACTGTGAAAGTATTTCTTTTCCACTACATATTTTCATTCTACTCTACTGGCATGTGCATTCTTCCTAGAGAACAGATTTTGCAATATGCATTATGTGCTCAATTACATTCCTCATTTATTTGTCCATCTCAACTAAGAACCTTAAAATGACTCTGCTTGAAAAAAATGAGCTGAAAGCAAATAAATATTCAAACCAAAGTTGTTGCCTACTGATAATTCACTCTGATCCTCTTGGCTCTGAAATTCCTTTCTGACAAGCCATATTTATACTACTTAATTTTTGGCAACTAGCAAAATAAGTTATTAAAAATAATCTAGAATAAGTCAATTTGAAATTAATGGTTTTATCTCTAAATAGGCCCTTCCTTACCTTCTTCACACTCTTTCTCTGTTTTTTTTAGTAATTTATTAACATTCTTTGAAACATAATTGTTTTTGAATGCTCTAGTTTTCACTTAGTAGTCTCTTCATTTCATGGGAATTACAGAGTACTTTAGGACTATCACATACTCTGATATTCGCCAATGCCAAGATTGTTACAATGAATTTTATTAATTTGTCATGTTTATGGATGGAAAAACTTAAGTCCAGGGAATTAAACAGCAAGAATGTAGACAAGATTATCAGACTACTTTATTCCTTATTTCCTTCCATTATATCAAGAGACAGCAGCAATTCAGAAATTTAGGGAAATGCATACTAGGACTGACTGAGGTAAATAAAAAGCATCCTGAAAAAATAAATATAAAGAGTAGGTCACCAAAATAAATTGTAAATATATTAAATATCAAAAAATGTTACAGTTTTTAATACACACGATAAAAACACCACTGCACATAAGTGCATATTTACTGAATCTGAAAGTTGGTTCTTTCATTCAGTATACCCAGGGCCTTGAAAAGGTTGCTTTGCTTTTACTTATTAGCCTCAGTTAGCTGTCATAAACATTGTGGTCCTCATAATAAATGAGGAATTCATATATTATAAGTTCATAAGGAGCGAATAAAACAGGATGTAAAATACTGCAGTTCATAAGTCATAGTGGCTAGTATTAAGACTCCTTCTTCCAAGTAACTATTATTAATTATAAATACACTAATAATATATAATAATATATAACTATAGGGGAGCCTGGGTGGCTCAGTTTGTTAACCGACTGCCTTCAGCTCAGGTCATGATCCTGGAGAGCCAGGATCCAGTCCTACGTTGGGCTCCTTGCTCGGTGGGAAGCCTGCTTCTCCCTCTCTCACTCCCCCTTGCTTGTGTTCCCTCTCTGGCTGTGTTTCTCTCTGTCAAATAAATAAAATCTTAAAAAATATATATATATATATAACTATACATATAATAAAATGTATAGTTATTAAACTTGATTGTGGAATGTAAAATTCTATAGACTCTATTTAATGAAGGAAATAAAACATTAAAAGACTACAAATGATTTGAAATTTAATAGAAATAAAATATTGATATTGATTCTTAAAAATAATGCCTTCAAGTAGAAACTATTTAGAAAAATACATATTCTGTCTAAGTGTTCACTGATGAAAACAGTTTTATTGCCTTAAATTCATATTCCATTTTGATAATGCCTATATCATCCAACTTATTGACCAACTTGTTCAGATGCTGCCAGGAAATAAGGCTGGTTTTGGCAAAAACCAAACCATCCTCAATGAATAAATTCTACAATATTGAGAAAAATCTAAAGAATGTAGATACATCTATAAAAAGGTCGTATTATTCATATGTATGAGATAATGATAAAAAGTTCTTAACCATCAAGAAATTCAGAAAACAGGGATGTATCATAAAGTCATAGTGTAAAAACAATCTAATAACAATTTAAGACAATTAACTATAAAATGTAAATATTATAAAAGAAACATCTATCCATATATATTGTGAAATTTCAAGGAATTATCTTTGGTACAAAGGATATAAAACTAAACTTCAAGTTTATTTATTAATTGCTTTGGAAGAATTACTTAAAAATATTCCCCAAGTAATTTGAGCATTAGAAGGGATATAGATATAGATATAGATCTATTTTATATATATATTTTTTCCTATGATATTTGTGATGGAAAAAATGAATTGATTTCAATCAAAACTCAGATTTAAAGTAAAAATTTAATGCTAAACTTGAAATGGTATGCCCCTGAAATAACAGTATTGAACTACATAGTTTTATATATATCAAGGTTATTTTCATAAAATTGACTTATTAAAACAAAACACATACAACCACTAAAGTTTTTCCTCTATTATTTTCTGAATTATATAAATCAAGAAACCTAAATAGAGCAACCTTATCTTAATATCCTAATTGTCTAACTGTCTTAGATATTTTCTTACAAGGAAATCATAGCTGAAAGTGTTATTCAGGAGATTATACTGGTAAAAAATAGGTAAAAATTGATGAAGTCATTAAATTTTCAAAAGTTATAAATTATCCTGCAAAGCTTCACTGGCTGCAAATTAGCCTGTGCTGTAGCCCTCTGCTAACAATCTATAGATCATTTTATTATTCATGAATTTTAGTAATTTCAGGACACCACAGGTCATCTTATGCTCATTTATTTGCTAAACACCTTGTGCTAGTATGCCTGTGCTGAAAAATTGCTACTATTTACTCCCTGTGAAACACGCAAGCAACAAAGTGCCGATTTTGGCCCCAGACATCCAGTATGCCAGGCTGCACATATATCTTGCTGTCAGTGAAATAAATGAGCCCTTAAATTGGCTGCAAAGCTTTAAGAACTGAAATTTATATGTCTAGTTATCAAACAGAAAGTTCAGAACACCTGTCAATATGAAACATAATTGTGACAAACTGTTACATTTTACCTTTAACTTCTCAGTTTTAATATGGCAGGTTCATTACAAAAAAATTCTACAAAACCAAAGTCAGCAAAGACCAAAAAATCGTGACTTGTGTGTGTGTGTGTGCGTGTGTGTGTGTGTGTGTGTTTACATGTGTGTAGAATGATATTTCCATTTAAAGACTGGGTCATATATCAGCAGATGAATAACATGTCACAAATAGCCAGACTATCAGACTTTACTTTGAGGATAAAGTCAAGTCCCAATGGATCTGCTAACTTCAGTGAGCATTTGGATATCCTCCTGGATTTTCACCTTCACAAGTTACTTTCAAAATATCGAGAATACTAAGGATACTCTCTTTTTATTTTATCTTTTAATCATTAGAGATTTTGACATTTTGAATGAAACTAAATATTATCAACGTCCCTTTACATATGCTTTACAGATGAAGAAACACTTTAAGGGTTATGTGGCTTGCCATAGAAAACAAAACCAGTGAGTAACAGAGGAAGGGACAGTCTGTAAAAGGCAGGGGGACTTTATAACTCTGATTTCTAAGTAGGTAGGATAGTATAACATTAACAGCAAAAATAGAAGACACTTATTAAATATTTAAATGTGCTCATGGAGCACTGGGTGTGGTTTATAAACAATGAATCTTGGAACACTGAAAAAATAAATTATTTAAATAATAATAAATAAATAAATATTTCGATTTGCTCTTAAATGTGTTTTATATTAATTTCTGATCACAACTCCAATTTTAGTCAAACTAAGGCACAGCCAGCATGAGGGACTCGCTCAAGTTGGTCATACATAAGCTGCATTCTGTGGAGTCATTATTCAAATTCCACCATCTAACTTTAGGATTCACATATTCAAACTACTTTGCATGGAGCACTGGGTGTGAGGAATGGGCAATGAATCTTGGAACACTGAAAAAAATTTAAAAAATGTAAAAATAGAATAAAATAAAACACACAAAAAATCAGAAAATAAAAATAAATAAATAAATAGATAGATAGATAGATAGATAGATAGATAGATAAATAAATAATAAAACAAACAAAAGTTCGGGGGCACCTGGGTAGCTTAGTCATTAAGCCTCTACCTCTGGCTCAGGTCATGATCCCAGAGTCCTAGGATGAGCCTTGCTTCCCTGCTAAGCGGGAAGCCTGCTTCTCCCTCTCCCATTTACCCTGTTTGTGTTCCCCTTCTCAGTGTCTCTCTCTCTCTGTCAAATAAATAAATAAAATCTCTAAAAATTTAATAAAACCCAGAAGTTCAACAATGACTAAAACCCTTGACTATATCCAAGCTAACTCCTTTCTTCACTATTTCACATTGCTAGATACTAATTTAGACTTTAATATATGTAGTATATTTCTCTTTAAAGACATCATGACATTTGATGGATAAATACATACAGCCTTCCAAACAAAGTTCTCTCTAGTATGTATTCTTTTGTAAGTCTTCTGTTATATATATGCGTGAGAGCCAGTTTTTGCGCACAAATTGCAGGAGTCAAGTAAAGGGTGAGGAAGAACTTCACTTCCCCACTTGGTTACACTTTTTTTTGTGCTTGCTCAAGGACAGTCTTTCTTGTATAGAACTGTACAAACCTTTTATAACTATAAGGATAGCATACATTACTAAAACTCTTTTTTAAGTAACAATATATTTAATTTAAACTTTTCATTCTATTTGAAATGTTCAAATGAAACATCTGTAAAATAATGCAAGGTCCATATGACTGTATCCTCCCCATCAATATAGTACAAAAAAGAAACCAAGGATTATAACTTACTTTTCTTATGAATTCATTCTGTGTAAAATTCTCAAGGTAATAAAAGCAGCTTTAATAATTCTGAAGGAAAAACTGTACTTTAAAAATGTATGACACTTTTGCTTTGATTAAATTTTTTTCTGATGCTTTTTTTTCTGATGCTTTCACTCAGATTGGTTATAGCCAATGACTTGTCCTCTTGTTAAAGAGGAATGTGATTTGACTGTCATATATTTTGCTAACCGATTTTTCCAAGTCACTCTCTCCTTCATTATATTCATCATATATGCTACCTCTGCAGCTGTCTTAGAAAAATACAAAATTGATTATTTTACATTTGTTTAACTGCTTCTGTTCAAAATTCAATTCTGCATTACATCATTTGAATTTTAACTTTAAAGTATACCCAGTGCCATGGACTATTTGCAATGCCTACAAAAAGTTCCTGACAGGTATAACACTCAATACTAAACAAATTAATTTGTTTCTAATTTTCTACCTTTCCTTTTTCAATCTGATACCTATCATGCCAATTTTATCATTTTTTTCTGAATTAATTCCCCGCAACCAACAAGCAGGTAATAATGATACTTCTAATAACTGCCATCAGTATTTACTAAGCTCTTACTAAGCACCAAACACTTTTTTAATGCTTTGTAGATATTTAAAACTTACAATAAACTCTATAAAAAAAAAGAAAAAACTAAGACCCCAGAAAGGTTAATTAAATTGCCTAGGTCATATACTACTAAGTATTGGAGTTGGTGAACATCTGCAGGCAGTCAAAAAGAAGGCTGAGTATAAACAGGGATTGGTTTTTGCTAGTTTCCCATCTACTGAGAGCTGGCTAAACTTTCATTCCCGAATTTCATCAGGTGGCCCTCTCTATCCCCTGATCTGTCCATCTCCAAATATGCTGAGTGATCTGATCTCTGTAAGTCTACCTTTAAGAACAAAGATTCTGGGGCACCTGGATGGCTCAGTGGTTAAGTCTCTGCCTTCAGCTCAGTTCATGATCCTGGAGTCCTGGGATCAAGCCCCGCATAGGACTGCCTGCTCGGCAGGAAGCCTGCTTCTCCCTCTCTCACTCCCACTGCTTGTGTTCCCTCTCTGGCTGTGTTTCTCTCTGTCAAATAAATAAAATATTAAAAAAAAAAGAAGTAGAAGAACAAAGATTCCCCTACTTCCTTACTCCTCCATTCCCCAATTAACTTGTCATGGGATACTTTGGTTTCCATGTTCTATAACTATTCAATTTATTAAACTTTATTTTAATTACCCAATTGAGTATATTTTGCTAATAAACCTTGTTAGATTCCAGGATACTTTACTGTGATACTCCCTTGTTCACCAATACAATAGCAGCAACTTGAAAAAAATTAAGTAATTGTTCGAGTTCTATAATTTTGAGGATACATTCCAGTATGCTGTTTCTTCTGCTTGAATGTCCAAATGGTATTTTTAGGAACCACTTTCCTTTTTTTCTGCTTTCATGTAATGTGATAAGGAAGAGACAAAGAATCTATGAAATTAGAGTCAGAGTCCCAAATACACAGAAAGCTATAAATGGAAATGGAATTGAAGAAATGTGATAATTATGAAATAAGAAGAAAGTATCTTAATTAAGAGTCTACTGGGTCATCTCTATTCCTTATATCAGCAGTTACTCCTAAACCATCTTGGAAAGGTAATTACATAGGTATATTCATACGTAGGCAATCTACAGAGGATATACTGTGACAGAATTTGAAGTGTTATCAGTCTACTGTCATACTTAGAGAGAAAAATGCTTCCCTTTCTGTGTTTTATGCCCCTCAGATTCATATTCTCTATGCCTCTCCCACTTATACAATGCTTCCAGCAGTCTTACTGCTTTGAAATTTTAGTTAGCTCCTTTTTATTGTATCTGTGATGAACACTTTATTTTTTTTAATTATCCTTTTCTTTTTCATTGAAAAGTTGTGGGAAAAAAAATGCCCTCTCCCAACATCTCTGTATCCTAATGCCTAAACTTAAAATATTTTAGGTTACATTGCAAAGGGATATTGCAGTTCATATGGAAGTAAGATTGCTAAACAGCTGACTTTAAAATAGGGAGAGTGACATGGATTATCAGGTAGGCATAGTTTAATCCTGAGAATCTGTAAAAGTGCAAGAGGAAATAGGAAGAGAATCAGGAAACTGGCAGTGTGAGGACTCAGCCCAGTGGTGCTCGCCCTCAAAATGTAAGAAAGGAGCCATAAGTCAAGAAAAGCAAGTGGCCTCTGGAAGCAGAAAAAGAAAAGGAAACAAATCCTCCCCTTTGTTAGGAAACAAATCCCTAAATAAAGGGACTCAGCACTTCTGTTATATTGATTTTAGCCCAGGAAGACCCAGATTAGACTTCTGAGTTACAAAACTGTAAGATAATATACTTGTGTTAAGTCGCTGAGTTTGTGGTAACTTGCTGTAGCAGCAATAGAAAATTAATGCAAATTAAAAGGAAAATTTTTTAAGACTTATTTTAAAGAGAGAGAAGGAATGTGTGTGTGTGTGTGTGTGTGTGTGTGTGTGTGTGGAAGGGCAAAGGAGAGAATCTTAAAGCAGACTCCCCCACTGAGCGGGAAGCCTGATACAGGACTCAATCTCACAACCCATGAAATCATGACCTGAGCTAAAACCAAGAGTCGGACACTTGACTGACTGAGCCATTCAGATACTTCAAAAGGAAATTTTAGGTAACCTATTATTTCTTAGTAATTAACCTAAGTATTTTCACTGCATTTTCTGTTAAAAATTTGAACATTAATTTCCTAAAGATTTTCAGATTTTTTTTATTACATTAGTTCCAGAATAAAACCATATATAACTACACCAACCTAGTTGGAACAGAATATTTTTGTCCATAATTACTTTTGAAGATGACAAAGATTTGAAAAATATTATACCATATATTTAAAACCATAAAGAATTTACTATTTTCAAATCTTAAAATATTAAAAATAAGATATGTAATAAGATTGTAATACAATTTATCTTACATTATTTGTGAAATTTGTTAGAAACAGATAGTCCAACACATATGAAAAAACTATAATAAACCTTGCAATATTTCTCTCTCTCCCTTTCACTATCTCTATGTATATACACATATATATGAGATATAAATATAGACACACATATATATGAGAGATATAAATATAGATATAGATATACACAAAATACAAGTATCATATTTAGGTATATACACACATTTGAATAGCCTCATCTTTATTTAAGTTAAATCTGAAATTAAAAATCCACAAATAAAATTTTATGATTAAATAACTTCAGTGTAAATTACAACACAAGTAATAAAGAAATATTGCCAATTTTTTCTAAAAACTGAGACAGTCAGGAACTCTTTCTAAGTTAACTATAAGACTAGAAGTATGCAGATACCAAAATCATAAAAAAATTATAAAAAAACAATAATTACTAAGAATATAGAGAAAATTATTTAAAGTGCTAACAGTCAAATACACAATTTAACTGTAAACTCTCAGAAAACAACAAGCAATAAAAGAGGACTTTTTTTTTTTAATTGTATTTATTTATTTGACAGAGAGAAACACAGCTAGAGAGGGACCGCAAGCAGAGGGACTGCAAGAGGGAGAAGCAGGCTTCCCGCCGAACAGGAATCCCAATGTGGGACTTGATCCCTGGTCTCCAGGATCATGACCTGAGCCGAAAGCAGCCGCTTAACCAACTGAGCTACCCAGGTGCCCCAAAAGAGGACTTCTTTAACAAAGTTCTCTATAAGAAACCTACACTTAACATCTTACTTTACAGCCGAAGACTGATTTCCTACTATTATTGGGATCAAGGAAAGGATATCCAATCATCATTCCTATTTAACAATTTTTAGAGGCGTTACCCAATAAAATAAAACAAGAAAAAAAGCACAAAGCTTGAGAAGAAACATAACTGTCTATATGTAAACATTATGAGGACTCTATAAAATTCCAAAGAATGCACAAAGAGCTACTAACAAAAAGTGAAGTTAGAAATTTTGAAAATAAATAAATAAAGACATTTAAATAAAGATATTATGAAATTAGTATAAGGATAAACTAACATGTCAATAAGACAAAATACATAGCCTAGAAATATACCCACACATATAATATCAATTGCTGAATGACAAAATTATCAAGTTAATTGAGGGTAAACAGATTACATTTTTTTTAATCAAAATTTATACTATACCATCTGGGTAAGCCTGGGCACAAAGTAAGAATCAATCCCCATTTTATTCCCTACACAAAATTAATTTGATGACTCACAAGAGGTAAATTCAACATCTGAAAAAATAAGATTAAAAAAAAAAAAAAAACGGGGGAGAAAATCTTTGTGGCCTGGGTTAAAAATTTTGTAGGTAGGACAAAGAGCAAAAACAGACTATATAAGAAAATAATGATAAAAAAATAATGATAAACTCAACTTCATCGAAAAAAAAGAAATTGTTAAGGAAATGAATAAGCCATACAGTGGAGAAAAATTTAAAACCCGTATCTGAGAAGGGACAGATACCCATAATATATGAGTGTACACAACATGCTAAAGAAGAAAAATTAAATAATTTTTAAATACACAAAAAAATAAATTTTTTTAAATGGCCAAAAGATTTGAATAAATAGCAATGGCAACTAAGCACACAAAAGGAAGCTCACTATTTTATCAGTCATTTAGGAAATGCAAATTAAAGAGCATTGTGATACTATTACAGATCCACTAGATTGGAAGAATCAAAACCAAGAACAAAGATAAACAGAAGCAAAATAAAACCAAACAATAAAAAGAGATGCCAAGGACATTTAGGAAAAGAAACACTCATATATTGTGATTGAGAATGGAAAGTGATCCACCACTGGAAAAGAATTCAATGGTGTTAAAGTTTTATGTACATTTATTATATGGCCCAGCAACCCCACACGGAGATAAGTGCCAAGAGAAACAAACATGTACATGTTCATAAGACCTCTACACTAATATTTGTGGCTGCTTCACTCACAGTTGCCATATATTTGAAAAAACACAAATATTCATCAATTGAAGAATGGCTAAAAAAATGTCGATTCAATGGAGAATATATAAATAAAAAACAACACTAGTGAATCTCAAAAGGTATTTTGCTAACTGAAATAAGACACACACAAAGCTATTGACTGCATGATTCCATTCCTATGCCCTTGTGAAAATGACAAAAATACAGAAACAAAAAACAGATAAATGGTTGCAAGTCCCCAAGGCTGGGAATAACTGACTGCAAAGGATCATGAAGAAAGAAGACGTGGTACATATATACAATGGAATACTACGCCTCCATCAGAAAGGATGAATATCCAACTTTTGTAGCAACATGGACTGGGTTGGAAGAGATTATGCTGAGTGAAATAAGCCAAGTAGAGAAAGTCAAGTATCATATGGGTTCACTTACATGTGGTGCATAAGGGGTAATATAGAAGACAGGAGAAGGAAAGTAAATGGGAAGTAGTGTAATTCAGGGAGAGAAATGAAACATGAGAGACTTTGGACACAGAAACAAACTGAGGGACTTGGAGGGAAGGGGGTGGGGGGATGGGAGAGCCTGGTGGTGGGTACTGAGGGCACCTATTGCATGGAGCACTGGGTGTGGGGAATGGGCAATGAATCCTGGAACACTGAAAAAAAATTAAGTAACAATAAAAAAAAAAACTATTGTGATTATGGAAATTTTCTTTATCTTGATATGGATTGTGAATATATGCATTTATCAAAACTCATCAGTGGAACATACTAATTTTAAGTCAATAAATACAACAAAAATAGGTAAAAGTTAACATGAACATAAAAATGTATGTTAATTTTAAGTTTATACCCTGCAATTTCTGAGTTAGAGGATGAATCCTTCTGTTTCCCTTTATTTTCCTAGCAACTCTCAGAAAAGTATGTGATGACTAGCAAATGACAAATCCAGTAAATAATTCTAATACATAATGAATATAATGTGGGGATTAAATCAATGTGAGGAAGGAAGGAAGGAAGGAAGGGAAAAGAGAAGAGTTTGAATTATTGAGTCAATAGCTCCAGAAAGAAAGTATGTGATGACTAGCAAATGACAAATCCAGGAAATAATTCTAATACATAATGACTATAATATGGGGATTAAGTCAATGTGATGGAGGAAGGAAGGAAGGAAGGAAGGAAGGGAGGAAAGAAGAAAAAAGAAAATAGTTTGAATTATTGAGTCAATATCTCCAGAAAGAGAAATTACAATTAACAGATTAACAGATATAGGAAGTTTCAGGTGGGATAGGCAACAAATGTTTGTGTACTTCTAAAATTCAAATGTTAAAACCCTACCCTCACAATGAGATGGTGTTAGGAGGTGGGACCTTTTTAAAGTAATTAGAATTAGGTGAGGTCATATGGATAGATCCCCCATTAATAAGATTAGTATCCTTTATAAGGGTCAGAATTAGCTTTCTCTCTTTTCCTGCCATGTGAAGATATGATGAGAAGTTAGCCATCTGCAGCCCAGAAAAGAGCTTTCATCATCACCCAACAATGCTGGCACCCTGATTTTAGATTTTGAGCTTGAAGAACTATGAGAAACAAATTTCTGTTGATAAGCCATGCAATGTATGGTATTTTGTTACAGTAGTCTGAGCTGACTGAAACAGAGTATTTTGAGATCTTGTTTAACAAGATACTTTATCAAGAATTCCTAACATTTCACTGGATTAAAAGGTAAGCTAATGAAAATTTGTATCATTTTTGGAAATATATAAAATATAACAAATGAATATATTATGCACCTGCCACTATGCTTAACAATTCATACCATATCAAATATCCAGAGCCAACTCATGATGTCTTCATTTCTGCTTAAGAAAGGAAAACAACTTGCCCAAGGACACAGAGTGTAGAAGTTGAGGCTGTAGCTTCAGAACTGTCCACTCCCATTTTTTTTTACCTTTATGAGATGATGCCCTTCCAATGGTAAACTGCCGAATCAGTGCTATAAATGCAAACAAAGAAAACATGGTAGACCAGGAAACTCTCACAAAAGCTCTTGAACAGACTCAAAATTTGAACACACTGTTCTGAATTTTATGGGGATAGAACATTCAAAAAAATCACCACATATAGTCCCCAATGGAATATGAAAATTCTTTACAGAAGTAAAAGCTGAGTAATTTGATTGCTCTAAGTAATTGGGAATGGATTAACAGAGTTTTCAGAAGGGGGGAATAATTTATGCGTGATATGTGTGATAGTAAATAATTCAAAGTAACCTATAAAAACTACTGTCTTTTTTGCTCTTTGAGAAATTTTCTAGATGTAACAGCTTATTAAGTAGGTTAAAAGCCTAAGCTATAGTCAAAGAGTTCCCAAAATACAGTGTGTTAAGGAATGTAAGAATGTATCTTCCTTATAACTGTCTTGAGAAGAGGTCCAGATTTGTAAAGACAACTCTGCCCCATGGATTCACTCAGCAACCAAGATCTTTACCATGTTTCTCTGCCATCCCCCAGGGCATTGGCCTTGTCTGTGGTATCAAACCAAATTTCCCATTGTCCACTTTCAAGGTTGTGAAAAGATAAAGACAATATGGAAGAGTGATAACTAATATTTTCAAGACTGGATCCGAAATTGTCATACATAATTTAGCTCATTTTTCATTGCCAAGAGATTAGTCATAGGCCATGCTTCACAGCAAATAAGCTGGGATATACAGTCAGTATTAGATGGTCATGTCTCCAGTTATAATAAACAAGGGAGGAAGGAATTTTGGCCAATGGTCAACAGCCTTCGCCTCTTGTTGGTATGTCCATGTGGGTTACTGTATGTGTCACGGCACAGCTGCATGTTCCATCAATGCACCAAAGTTAATGCCTTCTTTATCACGGTGCATTTGTTCATGAAATGTAAGGGAGAAATGACATTGTTCTGATTTCCACTGTTTAAAAAATAACACTTATTTTTTTTCTCTTTCCATTCATTTAACAAGCTAACCTCTGATCCCTTATATTTTCAGCTGACTATCAATTTTCTACTATATCAGCTGATCAGAAGCTCTTTCAGAAGCATAGCACATGTGCTATGTGTAATTTAAGGCTAGACTTCTGGTGTAAAGCAAGGCTGTACAAATAAATGTTAAAATATTACTTTTGAAGTTAAGATGCAATTTTAAAGCTATGCATTGTTTTTGGTAACATAAATTTTTAATATACCTATTTTTATATACTTGTTCTATTTCAATTAATAAAACTGAGCTCAAATAATAAACAGTTTCTAATTTGAGATCTCCTTAAAATGTGCCCCCAACTGACTTTACATTGTCACCAAAATTACTATGAAATAATGTACTTTAAGAAAATGCATTCAGAAATTCCTTCTTAAAACATAAATGTGTTTCCTAAGAAGCATGAGCACTTTAGCACTCATTCATCCCTAACCTCCCTTCCCAACCTTTAAAGATCAGCTTCATCCAGATCACCACTCTTCTAATAAAAATTTAATACAGACCAGAAAGGTGAGGAACATGAAATTTAAAATTTTCTAGAAGCCACATTTTAAAAAGTTGAAACTACTGAAATTTTATATTTTATTTAACCTACATATCCAAAATATTATCATTTCAAAATGTAATCAGTATATAAATATTGCTAAGATAGTTTATTATTTTTTATATTAGGTTTTTGAAACCTGGTATGCACTTCATCCTTATAGCACATGTTAAATCTGAAAATCAAAAGGTTCAATACCTACATGTAGCTATTGGCTACTATATTGGATGGAACAGTTGTAAAACAGGGAAAACTGAAATGATTTTTAAATATATTTTAATAGGGAAAGATATCAAACAATAAAGCAATTTATTAAAATTTACAGAATTCTGGAAGAGAAAAATCTAGTTAAAATAATATAGGAAGAAGCAATGACAACTGCAAAATCAAATAATGGAAGTAAGGAGTTAAGCACCTGAATTTCTGACCAAAAAATGTAAGGCAGGCACCAAAAATCCACAATGCTAATCTCTCAAAATGAAATTCCAGCTATATTTTTAGGAACAGTAAAATGGCCAGTTGCTTAAAACAGAGTGAGCAAAGCAGAAAGTCTAGGAATTAAGACAGGAGCCCCAACAAGGACCATGTCAAATATAGCCCTACAGAATTTATAATATAATGGCTTTTACTGTAAGCGAACTGTGGAGATACTATAGCACTCTGAGCACAAAAGGGACAAGATTTAGTAGATATTTATATTTTTTAAATATCACTTAGAGTTCTTAAGAATATGTTATGTGGACAAAGGATCTTACTTTGTTAAGAATGAACTGAAAGTCCGAGTAGTAGTTTCTGAGGCCACCATAACATCACACACCGGGTGGCTTAAAATAACAAGCTTTTTTCTCTCTTAGTTCTGAAGGACAGAAGTCTGAAATCAAGGTTTTGGACATGCCTTCTCTGAAATTCTTGGGGAAGATCGTTCCTTGCTTTTTCCTAGCTTCTGACAGTTGCGGGATATCCTTGAAGTTGCTTAATTTGTTGGTGCATCGCTCCAGTCTTTGCTGTGGTTCATGTAGTGTTCTCCCTATGTGTCTCTGTATTCAAATTTCTTTCTTCTTATAGGGCTACCAATGATTAATTAGGGGCCACCTTAACCCAGGATGACATCATCTTAACTGATTATCATATAAAAAGACACTATTTCCAAACAATATCACATTTACTTGTATTCACACCTGTGGTTTGGACTTGAACCTCTCTTTTACAGGAATATATTAAGCTTCCAACAAGGAGTGAGGACAGAAGCAGGAGGACCAGTTAGGAGAATATTTTAGCAAAACAGATGGGAGACTGCCCTGAGTGAAGACAGGCAGTAAGAACCATTGGATGTTTGGATAGATGTTCTGTGCCTTCTTTGTACAGAAGAAAATAAATGCTTGGGGTGTGTGAGGGTGTGTGTGTTTCTCCCTTCCAGTCATAAATACTTTCTGTACCATTCTGGATGGTAAATAAGAACACTAATGAAAATCTGGAACACTGTATTCCCTGAAAGGAAAATATAGCAGGAGAGCCCCAGTGTTTTATGATAGTGAGGGATGTAAAAATATGAAGGCAGAATGGTGTGCATGTGTGTATGTGCATGTGCACATGCCTGAGTGGGGAAGGAGAGAAGAGGAAAGAAAGTGCCAAATTAATCTGAAAAATGTGACATAAATATTTTCAAAGATCAACATTTCAGACAGGAATCTTTTGGTTGATGAGTTTCCCCTTCAAACACAGAAAAGCCTATTAATTAGCTGTTTATCTGAATAAGGAAATAAAGATAACTTAAGAAATGGAAGTCCAGTACTCATAGCCTCTTAAAAAGTATCAAGATCTTATCAGACAGCAAATTTAACTGCACTTCTAATACTAATTATATATATATTAACAACTTAATAGGAGGTAGAGAAGAGTATCATTTTAAAGTAGTTTTTAAAAATAAAGAGACAAATATAAATGTATATATATATTATTTACACATATTACATACATTTACATATAATATAATATATATAAATAATATTTTTATTAATAAAATAAAAAGTTTGCTTTTTTGAGCTTAGACAAAAGTAAACTGCATTTAAAAATTATCTTAAAGGATTTTAACTCTAAAAAACAGAATGTTTAATGAGCTCTTTCTTAGAATCTAAACCCAGTAATTGTTTATATATTTTAATATCTTACCATCATCTGTAATGATCATGCATGTTTTAAAAAGAATTGCAGGTTTAATATAAGTTGATTGATATTACCAGTGTACAACATTCATTACCTATCTTTGGTAGTTCTACTGTATTTTTAAGCAAATTTAAAATTTTATATTCATGACTGACACTTCTGAATAGGACAATTTACTTTCAATTAGGAGGTGATTATGCAGAACTTATTACTAAAATGGGTAACAACTGAGTTGACACAAACTTCAGAGTAGCTACCCAGCATGAAACAGTGCAAAAAATGAATCAGTAACTGGGGTATAATGCCACTAATGGGGACTTCTGTATTTTAGGGATCCTTGAATTTGGAAATCTATTTGGTTATTTCTCACAGAAGAGCTGTGATATCCATAGGTATGCTGCTTAAATCTAGTTTTTTGTGTCAGGAAAATATTTGTAGATTTTGAAAGTAAGGTTAACAATTTGAAAAACAAAATCACGGGGCGCCTGGGTGGCTCAGTTGGTTGGGCGACTGCCTTCGGCTCAGGTCATGATCCTGGAGACCCGGGATCGAGCTCCACATCGGGCTCCCTGCTCAGCGGGAAGCCTGCTTCTCCCTCTCTCACTCCCCCTGCTTGTGTTTCCTCTCTGGCTGTGTTTCTGCCTGTCAAATAAAATCTTAAAAAAAAAAACAAAAACAAAAAACAAAATCACAAAGTAATAAGCACGTAAATTTTAGTAGCTTTTAAGTGGAATTTCAGAGTTTTCTTATGGTTTTAAAATGTTCAAGAGGCCGGGCTCTCTATTCAGCAGGGAGCCTGCTTCCTCCTCTTTCTCTGCACATCTCTCTGCCTACTTGTGATTTCTCTGTCAAATAAATAAATAAAATCTTAAAAAAAAACCTTTAAAATGTTTGAGAGGAACTAAAATATAACTCTGGTATTATTTTCCTATTACTGTTCAATACAAATAAATATTTTCTTTATTTTTTTGCATAGTTGCTGGAGTTCTTATTAATTAACCAGAGTCAGCTTTCATATCTTAATACCCTTAAACAGCAACTTAGGATATAAGAATTTGACTGATATACATTGATTATTGAACCTTTTTTCTTTAATGGCAAAAATATAGAAATTTTGGTCAACTGTGTTGGAACCAACGACAGGCACTTAACTGTTAACTTAAAATGATATTTAATCAAAATAAATTTCAGGTATTAAACTATCACTATGATTTAATTAACTTTTAATTCAATTTAATATATTTTACATGAACCATAATACAGCAATATATTTTGGAAATATGTTTATCATGGCATACATATGTATTATGAAATGACATGAATATGAAACATAGCTTTTTATTATGACTAAAATTTTAAATTTTCTATACATATTTTAATAGAACATTTTATATAAATTAGTTTCTCAATACTCTTCAGTAAGGAAGTAGTTATATTCATAATGTGGCAAAGGGAAATATTCTGGGACAGAGATACCAATCTGTGTCAGGATATTACCTCCTTGCTTAGTCCTTTACACCTAAAACTTTGTTTCCTTTAAACTACGTATTTGCTCAACATTTATTCTTTATTTATTAAAAATATTTCCTATCCCCTTCTACTCATCCATGTCCATCACTATAGACTATTGGGTATGCCATAACTGCCCCTAATCTGGTCCATAGGCAATCCCAGTACTTTACATGTTTTGCCCATACATTCTCCCACCCCATGATCAGCTCAATGTGCATGTCTCCAACAGCATTCAGAGTGGGCCTTTGCAGTTAGTGAGCATACACAGAAAGCCAACTCAAAACTACAGGATTGGGAAAACAAACAAGAGATTGTTGGTAACCAATGTGACTTTGTAAACACACACTCTTAAAAATTCCCTCAAAATAAGGAGTAAGAAGTATGTGTAGGCATATCCATAGGAAAGGTCTGAGAA